>BMAO01037933.1:0-214547 GCA_019973975.1 Trichonephila clavata | reverse complement strand
GTGATTATATTCACATAAGGGACTGTAAATATTGTAATAAAATAGTGATTGATAAATCTGAAGTTAAAACTATTCTACTATTATACAGAACCTACAGAAAAAAATTTCAGTTAATTATGTTAAGAACGTTTTTATAGCAATCGCTGATCGTTTGATTATTTTCAAAAAATCACATTTCGAGTAAAACGCGTTTTAAAGTATGACATATCTTGGTTAAAGTAATGACATCTGCTTTTAATAAAACACTTGTAGTTTTTGTTCTAGTGAACGGAAAATGATAAACTTGGTATTTTTATAAAGCTAATAAGATGGCCTAAAAAATAAAACCATAAAAAAATATTTTAAATTTTTGGCAAAATTTACAGTTTTAGGGTAGTTGGATACCTTAAAGGTAGAAACACCATAATATAAACCACTGTTAATAATTAGATTTATTTTAAAGAAAACAATCTATAAAGGGCATGGTTAAAGGGCATTATATAGAGAAGGAAGATGCACGTTAAATCTGATGAGGCCCAAAATCCTCCCTTCGTCTTGTGTGGAAGTTACGAGAAGGGGCTACCAGTTCATATGGAATTTGAATTTTTTTTCCTGCTCACAATATATTGTAAAAAAATAGAACTACATAATACATATGAATTAGTTTTACAATTTGAGCAATGAGTATAAACAGTTATATAACTAGTACAACAATTTGAGCAATGAGTGCGAACAGTTGTATAACTAGTACAACAATTTGAGCAATGAGTGAGAACAGTTCTATAACTAGTACAACAATTTGAGCAATGAGTGAGAACAGTTCTATAACTAGTACAACAATTTTAGCAATGAGAGTATAAACAGTTGATATAACTAGTACAACAATTTGAGCAATGAGTGCGAACAGTTGTATAACTAGTACAACAATTTGAGCAATGAGTGTGAACAGTTGTATAACTAGTACAACAATTTGAGCAATGAGTGTGAACAGTTGTATAACCAGTACAACAATTTGAGCAATGAGTGTGAACAGTTGTATAACTAGTACAACAATTTGAGCAATGAGTGTGAACAGTTGTATAACTAGTACAACAATTTGAGCAATGAGTATGAACAGTTGTATAACTAGTACAATGGGGTCTGATCCGCCGTTAGGCGGACAGGATTAATTAACTTAAATATTCATTATTGTATTGTTAGCAGCGATATTTTTCTTTCCTGAAATCGGCCCTTTTCTAATCTTTGTGTAAACATTATTTTTAAAGTAAAATGATTTCGAAGAATTCACTAAATAATTATCAAAAAAAGTTCAAGAAATTTAAAATTTAATTTAATTTATTTTTAGGCAGTACATGTAAGATAATAGTTGTACGTATTGAGGAACATTATGAGTAAAAATAAATACCTTTTAAATTTTTAGGATATGTGAAAATGTTAAATAATGACGTGGAAAAATTAGAAGCAAAAATCACCATATTTTATAAAAAAGGATTTTTCGAATATTTATATCTCAGGTATAAAAAGAATTACTCCATTTATCAAGTATTTAATAGCGGCTAAGAATTTTTAGCATGAATAAAAATTTGTAACTTTTATTTAATTTCTGATAAATTAAGAAATTTTTTTATATATATACCTTTTTTTTAAACTTAAAATCTTTTTACGTTTTCTGAAAGAAAAAAAATTGCATCTTCCCTGTATTTCTAAAGCACTTATAAACAATTATAATCGACTGGACATGTTTGTTTTAGATAAGATTCTAAATATCAAGATATTATGATAAAAACAACAGAAGAATGTATGAGAGTATTTGTGAGTTTAAATTTAAAATAAATTTAAAAATAAAATTTAAATGTTTAAAATTTAAAATATGTAAGACATTTTTCAATAACTAACTATTATTTCAAAAAGCAAAGTATATATATTTTATGCAGTTTTAATTTAAATTCCAAAAAAAAAAAACCAAAAAAACCCGACTGTTTTAGGTAAATACCAAAAAAATTGCACATTATCTGAAAAAATTTAACATAACTAAATAAATTATTTTCCTTTAGAAAACTTTACCTCAGAATTATCTCGCTTTTAATCCTCGTATGACAATTTGATCTCTTATTCACTTCAGTTTTATCAAAAATTATTTTTATAAAAAAAATTTCTCAATAGTATGTGAAAAATAAGCTTAATTTTTTTGTGTTCGAACAATAAATAAATAGATTTAAGCTCATAGCAAAGAGCTCATAATACAATAAGTAAGTTTCGTTTGACATAGGTATAATTTTTTAACATAATATTTCAACATAACATTTCGTTAGATTCAGCGATCATTTTGTCGACACTTGAAACCCTTAAAGCTACAAGGTTTTTTCCGCAGTATCTTATCTAAAAGAAACGTCTTAGAAGAATATACCTTAAAATATTTAAAGTAGGTAAACATGTTTTATATGTACTTTAAGGTATTCGACTGGTTGCGACAACTTTTTTAAAAAAAAAATAGAGATATGTGGATTTTTTTGTTGTTTTTAGATTTTTAAAGTGCATTTAAAGAAAAATATGCTAAAATTAAGAAGAGAAAAATAAATTATTATAACTAAAATGGAAAAAAATTGGGTAAAAATGTACAAAAAAATAACATAAACGCAGCCAGTTCTGTACCAAAAGTTTATCAACAAATTTTTAGTTTTTCAATTCTGATGTGTTATGTTATTCATTGTCGGAATGATCTTCAGGATAAGAGATATTTTAATTTTTACATAAACTACAGTATTTTGTCTCAGTTATTATATGAAATTGCTTACAAAGACAGTGATTATATTCACATATGGGACTGTAAATTTTGTAATAAAACAGTGATTGATAAATCTGAAAGTCAAACGCTTCTACTATTATACAGAACTTACACAAACAAATTTCTGTTAATTATTTTCAAAACTTTTTTAGCTATCGCTGGCCCCGTTTGATTATTTTCAAAAAAATCATATTTCGAGTAAGACGCGTTTTAAAGTGTGACATCTTGCTTAAAGTAATGGCATCTGCTTTTACTAAAACACTTGTAGTTTTTGTTCTAGTAAACGGACAATGATAAACTTGGTATTTTTACAAAGCTAATAAGATGGCTTATAAAACAAAATTTTTAAAAAATGTCAATTTTAGGGTAGTCGCATACCTTAAGTAAAAACAATTAAACAATACTGTATTTTTTATTAAAATATTTTAACATAATATTATTGTAATTTATTCATTATTTCAGGTGTCATCTATCATTTCATTAACAACTGGGATATTAATAATTGGATAAGAGAGTATTTGCCTTTTCTACTCATACCATCATAATCTAGGTTTTTTGAAATTATTTGCAGTTGCTTTTCATAATCAGCGTTAATTTGTTGATTTATTTTGTTTTTGTTGCCATTCATGTTGAGAAATATTTTTAACTTAAATACATTGTTCAGAAGGGCATTAAAATGTTTATAACTGAGGTATTAACTCCTGTACATTCTGCACAAACTTCTGTACATTTGCAGCTTAAAATTTAGAAGTTGTTCTTACTTTAATTTCGAATTAAACGTCGAATCTGTTGATATGTCGGTAAGTTGTATATATATATATAATTAATTCTTCTTTGAGAATAAAACCAAACTATAAACATAATTTGAATAAAATAAAATCGGTCAAAATTTTGAATAAATATAATGATTTAAATCAATTTATTAATTCCAGTTAATTCACGAATTATATTTTTCTTTCAACAAATCCCTTCAAATGTTTATTATAGCAAAATCAAGAATAAATTTATGTGAAATAATATAAATTATTATTTTTTTCCACAAAATACGTTGAAAACAATCATATAACAATAATATTTTTGAATATCAAAAAGTAATAATTTTTCTCATTTAAATTATTCAAATATTTTAACATTAATCTGTTTTATTTTCATTAGAGATAAATATTTACTACTTTACTTATTTTAATGCAACAAAGTTTCTAACATAAAATTTATAATAAAAGCAAAATAAGTACTTATTCGAGGAGTGTTATGAATAACAACTAAACAATAATATTCTTCTTGGAGAAATAGTTAAATAAATTTTAATCAAATAACGAATTACGGTATTTCCATTGAGCCTTTATCATTCATATCAACTTTATTAAGTGTGATAAATTTAAATAGTTTTTTAAATATTCAAATAAATGTTGTTTTTATTCGTTTATAATTGTTTACTGTTGCTATTCTTTCAGTACAAATGTAGAAATATCAACTAGAAAAATACGTTAAAATGTAACACACTCTCTTTAATAAAAAAACATTTTAAATAATAATTTCAGAAGTTTCGCCAAATTTCAATATTATTATAATTATGTTACTGTGCTGAAGAGCACATTAAAATCATTTTGATTACAAAAGTAAAGGATATTATCTTAGTTTAAGTAATGGTTGCAAAAAATGTATTTTCAAATTTAAATTTAATGAGCTATAATTAATCGAAGTTTAAAAATATTTAATATGGTTGAAAATGTTGAGCAATAGTATACATATATAAATTTATTCTATACATTCTTTTAGAGCAAGTTTTATTTATTTTTACTTTTGAATTAATTTTAATTTATTTAATTTAATATAAATGAATTAAAATCGAAAAATGGGAAGGATTTAAGTTTATACTTCGCTGATTCTGTTTATTAGAATCTTTAACATGAAAACAGTGAACTAAAAACATTTATAATATAAGTGCACACAGATAATCACAAACTAACGTCTATAAATAACGATCAAAAACTAATGTATTATCAATTTATTACTAAATAAGGAACATAAGGAATTACATAAAATAGCAAAATTATCCATGAATATTGAAAAATCTCTAAGAACTTAATGTCTAAATTCTTCCAAAATATTTAATCTAAAAATGCTTTTTCAATTTAATTTCCAACATTTTTACTATATTTGTTTGATAAACAAATATTATAAGTGTCATAATTAATTGTTTTAACCAATATATAAAAATTTGAATTTTATATACCACATACTCCTTACTTATAAAGTTACAAGAACTTAGATCTCTGAAGCCATTTCAATTTTTATTCGTTGAATCCAATTGCGAAGAGTTTCCCGCGCTAAATCAACATGGCTACCTATGAAAGCTTCAAATTCAACTGAAAACAAAGTTTGAAAAGGAGCTCGTCCGCAGCATTCTTTGTTTTGATGCATATTTGCTAAAACCAGAATCCCATAAACATTCTTAGAGGTTACGTTAGCTGCCAGATACTCAGAGCACTTTTTTCTTGAAGATTCTATTTGATATTTATCTGCAGCAGAATACAACTTGATGGCATGATCAGAATTTAACGTGTCAATGTTGTCGGAATAAAGGAAAGTTAGCATACGTAAAAGAGTGCTGAAATCGATGTCTGGAATATCCACGATATTGCTGCTCTTTTCTTGAGTGTCGTGTTCAAACATAGCTTTAAGAACTGGAGATCTAGAGCCAAGCACTGTCTTGTGAGCTGGAAGAGTTTTCTCCTCAACTCTCAAATTCACATCGAAAAGTTTTTTCTCCAGAAACAAAGTATTTATACCCTCTTTTAAAGAACCATTATCGCTTTGCACAACACATTCATCACATGCAAGAGACACGAAATTACATTCTTCAATCACGGTTTTTTCAGCACCAGAAGAAATAATGAAACTGCACTGCAAAGTCAAGATGTCGTTAGACAAACACAAGACTTTCTGCTCCACCATCTTGCTTTTCGTGAAAGAATAAAGGAAAATTCCACTTTTCATCCGATGATGGTGAATTAAAATTATGCTCTTGCTCAGAAAATATGTGTTCCTTTCCATTAAAATCAAGAACTGCTAATCGGCAATTCATAAAAAAAGTCTCGGTTTGTGTTTTTCAATTATTTTGTGTATTCCTATTTTTATATCATCATTTACCGAAGTAAGAGTCAATATAAAAAGTGGAAACTTTTTGGAAGCAGATTGCAAGGGAACAGTACCTGGAGCTCAACTCACTCAAGAAACCGTGACGCAGAAGTTTTTGTCGATTATCCAAATCATCTGGTAAGAGCTGCTACACCTAGCGACAATTTATAGGGAGAGTAGCGTAAGACCTTTCGAAGAATCTTATGAACCGTGGAACGAGGTTTGTCAACAGATGCTGCAATACGCCGAAAATTAGTGCTGCCGAAGGTTTGCGATCTGTATTCCTCCACTTGCAGTCGCTACATCCTCCACTACCTGTGCTGCAATACACTTTCGTCCTCTTCCTGGCTTAATCCCCTATGCTCCCGTTGCTTCAAATTTCCTAATCATGTTTGTTAGCTCTTGACTACTGAGGGAATCTTTTCGTAACCGCTTTAAAGACCGAAATTTCTGCAAAGCTTCTATAGAAGAAAGAAAGAGTGACCGATTTGGTAAAACAATTTCACCAGTAAATCACGTTCCTGAGACTCAAACATCATTTTCTTCGACTTGGAAACGAGAATGACTGCGGTTCGCCTCTCGCATGTTTCTATAGTTCGGGTTGGATACGACATGATTACTTTGAATACGACATTTGCATATGCCAATAGTTTACATTGCACAACGTCATCTAGTGGTGGATTTTGTAACTCATTGTTTTTTCCTCAATAAAATTCTCATAATTTCATTCTGTTATAATCTAATTTTCATGCAATTCTGCTGCATAGTTTTTGCTACAGACTGTTCGCAAATTTAAAGTTTAATTATGGACACCGGTATATATATTTAATAAATATTAAGGCTCATATAGTAACTCTTTTCAGTTAAAAATTCATGAGCAGATATACCCTGAGCAAAAATTCACCATCATGGATTAAACTTTAAAAAATTCTCAAAATATGCATAGAAATAGGGAAAACAATTATAAATGCCTTCTATATTTTTTCCAGTTGTTAAGAATCTATTTTTACAATTATAGCTTAAACAATACACCAGGTTTAAAATTAAGTACTCTCTGTGAATTTTTAAAAGATGCTAAATAAAGGCAACAAACTTCTGTCGACAAGATATCACATATTGGTTTCTAATTAATTACACTCGAGGGTAAACGAGTCTAAAGTTCGTGACTTGAGATACAGTGATTAATTATTTTCTTCGCAAATCCACTGCTGTTAATCATATTACGAGAAATTCCACATCATTGTATTCCGAAGTTCAAGAAAAATGTCACAAAAATCTGAATGGAATAACTAATCCTGATTGTGATTCAGAATTAATGAGATGAAGAAAAATATTATTTGATATTCCAAAGGTACTGCTTGTATAGCTTAAGTTCACAAAATATGCTTATTTGTGAGAATTAATATCATTTTAAAGGTACATTTCCTATGTGTTTAGATTTATTGTCAAGTAAAGAGAATAATTAATTAGGGATTCTGGATACATTGTGATGAAAGTTGTTTATATTAAATGCTTCTCTTTTTACATGTTTCGTAAATAATGTCGATAAATAATGTTTCCAAGTTCGAAAAGTCCCTAAACAACGAGCTGTAATGCAAAAAGAAAAAAAAAAAAACCCTCATTGGCTGATAAAAGTGGTGTTAATATTGTAAGGATTTCATGAGTATCTATAAATATGACAGTTTTTGAGAGTTTGAAAAATCTTCGCTTCCGCAACTTATAAGCTTTCCAATTTATAAATATATACAGAATGTATCAGAGTACAAGAGCAACCCAACCAGTATGGTGGTTATGACACTCGGCTTGGAATCGAATGGGCTCGGGTTCAAAACCCGAATAAAGCAGGGGTCCGGAAATCAGACTTTCGCCTGAAACGGATCCCAGTCTCGAATGGAAAGCAGCGCACCTCTTCTGTTCTATGCGGGATCATCGTTTCTTATAAAGTCTACATTCTTCATATTCTTCTATGATTGTATTGTATGTTTCTGTCCATCTCTCTCTCTCGTCTTTTGTATGTATACCAGGATCAAACGCAAGGCGGCAACACCAACAATCAGTACAAAGAGAGGTTTTACAAACTTTCAGGACAGATACATTACTCCTAGACGACGGGATATCACATAGGAATGCATGGTTGGAAACACTTTCCTGGCGTGGTAGTGACAACACAAAACACAAGAAAGACAGGACAAGAATAAGTGGAAAAACATTTTTATTGTTCTTAGTACAGCAAAAATGATAAAAAGTCCTTGGTTTGTGTATACGATAGATAGGTAAGCCAAAGCACCCCATGAGGTTTTTGTTGCCACGTTCGCTATGAAGCACCATTTCGCCTGCCGACAAAGACGTAGTAGGAGGGAACGTTACGCGAACGTTGAGCTCTCTAATATTCATTTGGCACACGGGATCACTGATTTCAATAATAGCTGTGTTGCTCGACCATTGCATTTTGCAATGGATCAGTGGCACAACGGCTGTATATCCAACGTTACCTTAGGAGACAAACTCTCATCCTCGAATGCTTTACACGCTTGTACCAAAGATTGTCCCGCAGCAGATACTTCATTGTAGACACACAGGAACGTGAGCGAAGAATAAGAACGACAGACAATGAGGAGACTGTCCTGGAACTGGTACAGAACTATCCCGGGACCAGTATGCGGGCAATCGCTAGCTATGTCGGGATTTCCCATAAGACCGTCTGGCGGATTATACCTACTAATGACGTGCACCGCTATTGTCCCTTTAACGTTCTTTTCTTCTTTTTTAGCTGTTCTAAGGATAATAAACATGTTTTCTCCTCAAATTCGTGGTTCGTCTTTCCTGCCCTTTTGACGGAAGTATTCATTATTGTTCATGTTGATATAGAGCAAGGTTAGAAGAAGATTAA
This sequence comes from Trichonephila clavata, assembly GCA_019973975.1. NCBI lineage: Eukaryota > Metazoa > Arthropoda > Arachnida > Araneae > Nephilidae > Trichonephila > Trichonephila clavata. The sequence continues at coordinate 205,752 of BMAO01037933.1, read as the reverse complement.
AAGCCGTCACAATAAACAGTTCATTTTAATTAAAGTAAAATTAAACACAAGGAAAATCATTTAAATAGTCAGAGCAACGCTCTGGGTCAAGGCAGAATGGCCTACAAAACCTAACTTGATGAGAGATTGCATTTAAATAGTAGGTGACGTTAGCACTGAACAAAATATAATTATAAATGTTTGCTTATATCATGTGTTTCCACTTCAGTAAATTAAAGCAATCTAGGTATTACGATTACATGTTAGCTTTAATCGATTAAATCGTATGAGAATTGTATTATAAAATAGTTATTGTTTATACCTGAAGATAGCACACAACTCAATTGTTCTACAGTAAAAGAGTGGAAACTCATGGCATCTTAGCTTGCACTCACATGTCTAAATGAATTAATACATTGCATTAAGTGTATTGAACAAGTGCATACCGTATTTATTCGAATCTAAGCCGCCACTGATTTTACGCCACACCCAAAATTCTCCTACACGTAAAAAAATGAAAGATAGTGTAAAATAGTTTATCGATTTTTAATATTTACGAAATTAAAAAAATTAAGATGAGCACTAATAAGAAGTGAATAATTATTTTGTTTTAGCAGCATTAAAAACTTTTAAATACATTCATAAGCCTGTTATTGCTCTAACTGTCAGTATCATGTTGAATTTTTCCCATCCAACGAATTTTTCCGCCTGCTATTCTAAGCCACACTCGATTTACCAGTAACATGAACATTAGAAAATAAAAGTTTGCCATAGATTCAAATAAATATAGTAATATTGAAGATTTCCCTAACATTTTAGTTGCTTTAACCCTTTAACTGGTTTGCTCGTACACCGTACGGGCTACCGAAACCTGGTCAGAATTGGTTTGCCGGCATTGATATTTTCTTCTTTCTATCTTTGATTTGCACATATTAATTCTTATTGTGAGATTATTAGTGCTAGTGTTTTTAATAGATGCAATGCATTAAAAACCATGGTATTGAAATACTTCTCATCCGAGATTTTCTTCGTGGGGAAGGAGGGAATCTTTCATTCAAGGCAGAAGTATAGATTCTGAAATTATTCGATAAAGAGCAGGGATTGGAAAGGCAATGTGCTGCTTGTTGCTTGAGAAGAGATGAAAATGGGAAGATAATCCAAAAAATGCTTCTGTCTCCATTGCAATATAAGACTTAGTATTACACTATGCTTCAAATTGTGTGCGTATATGTATATGCATACGCACAGAAAATCCTCAACCGTTTGAAATTTTTTTGTAAGTATGAGAGAAATTCTTTTAATATACACGAAACACATTCTTCATAGCATGCAGAGTGTACTTATAGAAAGCAAACATTAGGGAGTTTTTGTGTTCCACAATTATAAAAAAAAAATAGCGTGAAAGCTTTAAAATTGAAAACTAAAATAACATTCTTCTAGCTTCGCATTCTGTTTAGTATTATGCTCAGTTATATGCAATAAGAAATGTGCCTTATTTTGGAATATTTTGGGCAAAAAAAAATGGAACACTTCAGGGATTAAAAAAATCGGAAAGTCTGAAAAAAGTTTATTTTAAACAAACCAAATTACTTAGTACAGTTTATTTTTCTCTATATATAGAATAATCACCTTCCACATTGATGTTTATTACGTCAATTCTTATTGTGCACCTCATTCCTCCCACAAAATACCTCATCTATCAGACTGGACTCACAAACCTTACGTTATGGATGGCAAAGAAATAAAAAGCGAAGAGCAATCAACAAGTTAAGGAACAAACTCATGAAATGATTGCTTTGAAGGGGCATCGGGCCGTGCGTAGCTCGTTATGCTGTACACCCAAAAAGCATATTAGCCCATAGAGGCCGTTCGCAATCAGAGCCCCCTTCGGCAAAAACCGCAATTACAGAATCACGTGCTTATATCGACCTTATCGCCATCATTAGATGCGAGCACAGCTGATGCCTGGGCCATCAAAAAGCTTTACCACTTGACCATTGGGGGCATTTAGTTAGTTTATGGGAATCTGGGAAAAAGAGTTCCTAGCACATTGATTTAGGTTATTGTTGAGAGAATGTCTGGGTTCGATGAGGACTGATAGATCAAGGAAATAGAAGTTGGGCTTTCAGGTATAATTCAGAAGCAATGGGCTATTCCATTTGCTGCTCTAAAGCACCCAGAAGTGAAGGAAATATTTTCTGGATATTTCTGGAAGAGTAAAAACTAATGGGAACTTCAAAGTACATTCAAGTAATATTCTCTAGTATTTATTTCCCTAAAATAGACAGTTGTCTGAATAAATGTTTAAATTTCAGATTTTTTAATGAATTTTAAGAATTTATATAGATTATATTTTAAAAATAAACTACACATTTGATTTTTTAAATGCAGAATAATGACTTTAACCCGGCATCTCTCGCGTAAGAAAATGACCTAAAGTTCTCGCGCAAGTTGTGTCATACACAAGGGTGTTTACATTGTGTTTTTACCGTAAAATTTGTATACAAAGGTTAAAAAAAAAGAATGAAAAGTAGGAAACACAATTTGTTTATTACATTTTCAACGTAAATTTAGTTTTTCTCTTCTTTTTATAAGGGCATTCAGTGCATTGTTCACACACTCCTTTAATCGCGTCGTGAATGAGTGCGATGTTTTCACTGAATCTTAATTTTTTTTAAATCTTTAACTTTTTCAAACTAAACATATAGGAATAAACTTTTCTTTTCTTTAAATTTAAAAATTTTGGAATTTCTTTTTTATTTTCTCTTATTTTGTTCCAGCAATAGTTTTTTTTTTCAAAAGTTCATCTGTGAAAGTGGATAAGATGTGTACCAGTTATCTCCTTTAAAATTATATTCTTCTCAAATGTTTTTGTGTCCCTACATACATACAAAGCATTTATTTTCAACAGTGTCTCCCTTTTCTAAATCTGAATCGATTTCAGTCGAGGAATCATATTTGCTGTTATACTCTTCATTTGCTTTTTCCTCATCATAACCGCGAAGAGAATTTCTTCATCCGAAAATACTGTTGCACTATATCTATTAAATATTTTATTTTTTAAATTACTTAAATATCACATTTCTTCATCATAATTGCAATAATACGCCATAGCATAAGGAAGATTTAAAACGTGTTCATGCATTCAGAACTGTAACGGTGATTCACGCGCAGGGTATGACATACCCGAAGAGGCGATATCCAAAAATATCCACGATATCCTTTGACGTGGTGTGGAAGCTCAGAGAGGAAGATTCCAGCTCAGGTGTCCTCCTCGTCACTTGACCATGATTCAAAATTGAGGTCAATCGCCTATAACCTTCGTGTTGCTTGAAAGTGTGACGTTAATAAATACTCACTCACTGTCAGGTGACGAAGACGACAACTAATCTGGTAACCCACTTTCTGCAAACTTCCACACCACACATGCCAACGTAAAAATACTAAGCCTTAATAGATTTGGTTTTAGCAGACTTCTCTGCATGTCAGTATTTAGTGGTATCAGGATCCACGATTCGATAGAAACAAAGATGACCCCGAGGTAATGGTTATTTGGCTACAGTAGTCATGCTGTAGAACAGGGATGGGCATTAGGTCGATCCACCGGTGGACCACCAAGATATTTTTAGGTGACCACCTTCACTAAGATTTAAGACGCATATACTAAAAGAAACTTTTTTTTGGTACACTACCGCCAGCTAGACTAGAGAATCAGCTTTTCACAATCGATTCGACTGTGGTTGCCTACGCAAATCATTCGATAAATGTGTAGACGACACACTTACCTTCATAGCACGATGGCATTGGATCACTGCAATGCCAGTCGTATAAATGAATTTTTACCTATACGCCACTAAAAGGGAGAATAAATGCTGATGATTAGCCCTTCTTGCGATAGCATGGGACTGGCTATTGAGACATGATACCCCATCCCACGCTTATTCCGCATTGAAATCATGTCCCGCGATGGTGCGGTATACGGCAACGAACAAATTAAGTCCTTTTGTGGATTTCGGATTTATCGGTTCACGTATGTTCTCTGCACGCTGTATTGAATACGTCTACGCTCCACTGTCTAAATAATCTGTCATATTTTAAAAGAGGGATACGATGTCGAAAACAAGTGTCAATAAAAAAAAAACATTCAATTTTACTACAGAATGACCACACCTACGCCAACACCTTTTAAAAACATTAGAAGTAGCCCGTACCCTAGAAAAGTCTGCCCACCCCTGCTGTAGAACATCAGATAAAAGAAAAATAAATTCAATATTGGATCTCACTACATTTCACAGACAATTATTTCAAACTGTATTTGCCTTTTGAATTTCTTTTTGCAAACGGCTTTTTCCACGAATTTAAGAGAACTTTTTAAAAAAAAATTCTTCTTTGATATCACTTACAGTTAGAGTTAATATTTTTGTGGAATATGAAACGAGACAAAGGCTATTATCCTATGATATCACTCGTAGCATCACTAATTAAAATATAATGATGTGAACAGTGAAACAAGAACAAAAACATAGTTTCAAATTTAAGATTTACACTGATGAAGCTCGATTATTATTCAAATTAGTAATAACTCAGTTACTGTCTTAGTAATTGGCTTTGGTTTTATTTCGAACTGATTAGATGAAATTAATGTGAGATTTTTTTGTCCTTGCTTCATGCTCCAAGAGTTACTTTACGGGTTTTTCCGTTTCATTATTCATTCATTAAGTTAAATGAATGATTAACTGGTTATTCAAGAAAGAACTAAATTTTTGTAGAAACAATTTTGAATCACAGTTTAAGAGTTCTTCCTTATAATAAAATATAATTACATATTGGAACATAATAGTTAATTTAAACTGTGTAACAAAGATAAAGTTTTAACAACAGTAGGTACTCAATTAAGAGTAAGTCTTTAATTTGATTACATTTAGAGTGAGTGAAAATTAACGTTGCACTATTCAGCTACTCGAGGCCTTTTGGCGGCGGATCTCTTAATTTTGAATCATGATCAAATGACAAGGAAGACACCTGAGAAGGCACCCCCTCCTAATTTCCCCATCACACCGACGGGAGAAAGTTTGAGCCTCTACATATTTATGTGCATCGGCATCCTCTGCACGGCAGGTCTTCAGTGGTTCTAGGCTAAAACTCATGACGCACCGACCACGAATTCGCTACCTTGACACTAAGTCACCGCGGCTACATTAAATTTAAAACTAACATTAGGTAAATTAGGACTAAACTAAAATTAAGCTTACAACATTAGATTAGGAAAAACTAAAAATGTTTTAATCTATAGGATGAATAACAGTATAAGATGAAGAAGTGAATTTCTTTATTTTCAACTTTAAAGTAACAGAATGGATGTGTTGTGTCTGCAAAATTCCATTGCGCTTAGGGAAGGAAAATTCATGTTTCTAGAATATTGTCATGCTGCTTGGAGCGTGGTGGTACAAATTATTACCGCCTATTTTTTTAAAAAATTGGACACCCTTAATTTAAAATTTTTTTTTCCTATTATTGATATGTACCAGCTTTTGTTCAATAATTGGGGGTTTATCTGAAATATTTGTAATTATTCCCTTCTATTGCATTATTTTTGTCAAAAATTCAGCGCATAGAAGAGTTAATTTCTATTTGCAGCTTTACTTTTTAATTTAGTGTACATTTCAATCCTATTCGTGATGGCCGCAGTAGCCAAGTGGTCTAGGCATCGGATCGTGGCTAGCGTGTCATGAGTTCGATCCCAGTACTACTGAAGACCCGCGGTGTAGGGGAGCGATGCACGTTAAATCTGTCGAGAGCTCAAACGTCCTCCCGTTGGTGTGGTGCGGTATCTAGGAGAGAGGGATGCCAGCTCAGGTGACGTCCGCGTCACTTGACCATGGTTCAAAATTACCCTGACCGTCCCCAAAAGCCCTCGTGTCGCTGAACAGTGCGACGTTAATACTCACTCAATCCTATTTGTACTATGATTAGATTATTACTAAAAATTTAAATAAGTTCTTACAAAATTATTTTTAAAACAACAGCTGATAATTGAAATTAATATAAGCATAGTAAAAATCCACACACACAAATATTGATAGAAAAACAACGTATTTTTCATTTTTTTATAATTCTACTAAAATTCGTTTATTTAAAAATATTTTAACATTACTCGTTTATCAGGTTTTTTCCTTGCGAATCTTAACTAAAATAGATTTAATGTTGCTTTTTATTTCCCAGACACTCTCTCTATAAAAAAAAATTAATATTACCAACATCATTAATCGAAAATTTTCTTCATTAAAATCCTTAAAAGATTATTAATCCCTTAGAACAGATAATATGAAGCTGCCAAAAATAACCACCATTAAAAGACATCCTGAGACAGTTCTTTAACGTCCATTGATCGGTTTTTACTTATAAAAACTTTTACTTACCACTGAAGCATTGCAGAATCCAGCTACGTACTTATTAAAAATATCGTGGGGTTAAAGAGAAGGGAACATTCCGGCCTGACCTAAAAAAAAATATTTAAAGGAAAGTTTATCCCAAAATTAATTTTCTTTACCAGAAGCATTAGTTTCATTTTTTAATATCCCCAAACCCCGGTAACGATCTTTAGAATATTTAATATACATCCACCATGGCATCTCGCTTAAGATTGGAAAAAATGGATATTAAAAAATAGAATAAAAAAAAATACATCGCTGAAAAATCGAAATCATTAATTTCAAGTGATGGCAGAAGGGAGATTTTATTATTTTAACCAATATGAATCGATATTCCATGTAATATCAGTAGAATCCGTTAAAATTGTAGAGGAAAATGTTGAAGTTTTTCATTTTTTTTCCGGGCAAACCACAAAATACCTTAACGATTTTTAGCGTCCTGGTTAGCAAAATTGCAGATGCACTTTCTTTTTTTAAATTATAGTTTTTTTTCCTTTCATTTTTAGTATCTAGGACAGATTTTCGATTTCTTACTTACTTGATGCTTTCCAGATTATTTATGTCTCAAGAATTGCACGTGGCTTATCTCTATTAAACTGGATTATCTGATGTATTTGCTAATCTAAAGTATTTATCACGAACGCCATGTTTTGCGTATGTAAAAACACTTATTTTTATTTTTGTTTCGATATACAGTCGACTCTCGATAATCTGAAGTTGGAGGGACCAATGAAAAACTTCGAATTATCAAGAGGGTAGGAAAAAAACTTCCAAAATACACGAAGAGAATTTTTTTCTTAACACATTTAAATTTGAAACTATGTAATAAAACATCAATTGCATACAGATGTTAATTAATTTAAATTAATTTTTAAAAAGTACAATAAATGTTATACAGAAATTAAAAGCCCTCTATTAAAAGAATACATTCAATACATTCATACACAATCCTACGCATTTCTTCTTCACAATAGTGGGCCATACTTTCTGAACACATGTGTAGCAAGGCCACGTGTTAAACGAAAGATTTGTACAGCTGACTACTACGTGCGGTTGGTCTATTGTCCATTTGAAGAAGGAAAGCAATAAAAGTGTATTTTCGCCTAATGTACCGGAAAACACTAACAAGGGTAGCTGATAGATGGCCATAAAAGGGGCTACATTACAGGGGAGACACACAAAGACAATACTACAGAAAACTTGTAAGCTCCAACCTGTTTGCCACAAAACTGCACTTGATAGTGAGTGTTCGAATTGTCGAGAGTTTTCTAAGATAACTTCGAATTATTGTGTATTGTAGTCTGGCTATCCACAGATTTTACTTCGAATCTTTGAGTGTACAAAACGTATTGTTTTAGTTCGCGCGCGCGAAATATCAAGAGTTTTTCTAGGGACTAAGCATATACTTCGAATTATCGAGAGGTTCGTATAATCGAAGGTTTGAATTATCGAGAGTCGACTGGATATATAATATATATAACTATTCCTAAATTTTCTTTCAAGATATTTTTTAAAAATATTTATGAAGGTCTTATGATCCCTAAGATATCGATTGATAATTATTTCTTTTAACCCCACGTGATTGGAAATACCCTTTTAAACTTTACCTTAACTCAGCGTTTCTCAAACTGTGGGGTGCAACCCCCCCCCCCATACCCTACGTAAGGGGCGTGACCATATCGAAAAGTCGAAAATGAAATATTTAAAAAAATTATTAATTTACTGAATGGAAACAAAGCAAAATACATTCTGACATAATAAAAAATAAAATACACATTCACACTGATGTAATACACTAATAAATGTATCAGTAAGACATTTTTAAGTTAAGACCAATTACAATAATCACCAGAGAACCCCATGGGCTTGCCCTATATGAAATTATGTAGAAATTCTAATACTCATATTGATAATTTCTACGGTTTATAGTTAAAATCGTATGGTGTAGCTTTAGTCAAAGATTATTACTGAATTCAATACTTTGTTATTCTATGGAGAGGGAGATGGCGCGATGAAAATTATGATTGAAAATTGGGTTGCAAATATTAAAAGTTTGAGAAGCAATGCCTTAAGTAATACCTCTTTCTCCTCAAAAACTGTCATGTTGACACATTTCAAAGCGAGATCATTTAGCATTGCACCTGGTACTAATTCTGACCAATCAGCGTATTAAATACCGGGAACCATTTTTGTTTTTTATCGAAAACACCTGTAGAAGCTTCCTGTAGAAAAAGACATAAAAGTTGAGACCTCTGGAATAATGTCACGATTGAGTTTCTCGGACAAAGATTCTAACGATGACTTACATATTTATTCAATCACGAACACTTAAAACGATTCACACACACAACACAAAAATTTAAATTATAATTTATACAGGTTTTAGAAAATTAGGAATATTTTGAGTCGTTGACATATTATTTAGAGAAAGCAAAAATGGGAAAGCTTGGCATCCATCACATCTGCCTTCGACAGATACAAAATCTCCTCAATTAGCTCACTCTGGTGGAGCTTTTACCAACCATTCTCTTTGAGATATACAATCACAGAATCCTCTGGTGTAGAGCTCGCGCAAGCGCAGTACCTTAGATTAGTCTCTTAACCTTCTAGCGCTCTAGAATACTGTCTATGAGTTCGTTGCAAGAAAAACGCTTTTGTGTATTGTCTTTACTGCATGTGTGTTAGTGTTACTACTTTTCGCTTTTTGTCTTGTGCTCGTCAATAAAATGTGCATCTGAAACAAAAATGGCTCTTCAGTTAATTGTCTGCAACCAAGGACGTCTTAAGACTTCTTAATGCCCTGGGACCCTACGCAAATGTAGACCCCACCTATGGCCCTTAAAAGTAAACAGTACATAGCATACTTTGTCAAATACTCATACAAACATAACCCGAAACTAATAAATGTGCATGACTTACAATCGCACAAACCAGCTCGAGCGATTGCCGCCTTTTGACTGAATGGAGGTAGACTTAGGCCTGTACATGGACGATGGTCATCACATGTGGTGTAGCCAGTTGACATATCGTCTAAAATTCCCAGTTTTTTAAAGAATACAACCAGAAATAACATTTAACCATTGAAATTGCTAGAATTATGATTAAGGTTGAGTCGAGAACGAGACGAGGCCCCCATTGCGGCTAAGGCTCTGGGCCTGGGCCCAGTTAAGCCATGCCTTAAGACGTCCTTGATTGCACCAGCTAAAGATGCCTCAGCACCATGGTAAAACATACACACATTGTGACGTATGTGCGTCCCTCTTTGAGACAATCTGGGACTTGCTTCCCATGGCCGGGTCAGTTTTAGAAGAATGATGACCACACGTGCAAAAACACCTGCAGTCGCTAATATACTGCGACGGACGTGTCTTAATTAGCCCCTGCAACCTTTGACCCGAGGGGAAGCATTTCTTTACCACCGGATGTGGGGTGTGAAAGGGGTCGAGGTCGGTCAACCGCAGGGGGAGCACAAGAGGGCCGTGAGAGAAGGAGTAAACAGCGAAACTTCGCATGGAACAGACATCAACAAGATCCCTCCCTCACAAAATTATTTTGGACTCTAAAATCATCTCATAGTGAAAACTTGTATCTTAATGTAAATAATAGCTGTGACTTAATTAAACTAAATTATTATATTTCAAACTCGCTACCATTATTGAATCAAGCGTCACAACATACATATAATTTTTTGAGTTTCTTTCTAATTCTTATTAATTTATTTATTTCAGTTTATTGATTGTAATTCTTCTACTAATCTCATGATCATTTTTTGAAATAAGATTATGCTTATAAATTATGAACTTCATTTTGTAGTTTTTTTTATACGCATTTCTTTGCTATCTTGGTTGTAATTGAATGAAGAGAATGAAAAGACTACACTTGTGTTATATACACTAATTTAAATTCGTTCTTTGAATTGAAAATAACGTTGCATTTCATTCATGCAGAAGCCAATGCCAAAGTAAGCTACAGATGTGTCAAGTCTTGTTTGAGAATAAGACATTAATTAAATTTATTTGCATCTTTTTTATCTTACCTATACTTTATTGCTTTTGTTTCCTTCAAAATAGAGGCATATACTTTTATTATTTCTGTCTTCAGAATTTAGAAATAAGTTTCATTAAAAACAGCCATTATAATTTCATTTATTATAGGAGTTTATTTTTTCTCAAAAGGCTCTTAAAAAACTTAACTAAAATCATCACTAGACTATACCATCCTCTGAATATTGTAGTGGTCAGAGTCACGAACACATGGCCAGCTTTGTTTTTGGGGAATCACGGAATAGAATGCAAATTATATTAAAGTTAAGCCTTGTAAAAGACATCATGCGCGTTAAATCGGTCAAAATTCAAAACCTCACGTTGTCGTAGTATGGAAGTTTGGAGAGTAGGGTGCCGGCTAAATTGTTTTCCTCGACTTTGACTATGTTTTAGACTTACGAGATCCGTTGTTATTTACCCACATGTTGCTTTGAAGTGTGCTTTTATGTTGTTGTTGCTAATGCCACCTCTCCGACGTAGTCAGATCGAGCCCACGAAATTCATAATGACAAAGAGCTTGATAGTACGCCTGTTGTTAGCCGTAGCTTTGAGCACAATGCAGGTGACAGTACGACGAATTTTTAGGGAGAACTCCCTGGGGGTGTGGTCAAGGGTTTCCCATTTCTTTTCCCTTTCCACCAACCTCACGAGAGGACTTGCAGCTCGACGGCTATTTAGAGTACCCCCCATGCCGCAAAGGCACTATACATTTACAAACATCCATGGCTTCGGCTGAATTCGAACCCAGGTCATACGCTAACCACTATAATGGATGGGCAACAGTGTGCTTTTATTTAACAAACAATCAATAAGCTAGAATATTCTTGAAAAAAATCTCATCATATTTACAAAAAATAATTTCTTTTCAAAAACGTACAAACCAATAATTCGCGTTATTTTCCATCTTACATTACTTATATTTAATTTAATTTACTCATATGAAACAATTTATTTATTTTTTGTGAATTGTGTGTGTGTGTCGCACAATTAATTGCAACAGTAAGGCATAAAATTAGAGAAGAAAAGACTGTTCTGTATAACTAATCTTATCACTCTTCTTCTCCCTCTCCCACAGCCCCTCTCAGTCCCTTGCGAATTCCCTCCCTCTTAGAAATAAATAATTAACCTTCAATCTTCTACGTTTGGGTTCCTCTATTCTTTCTGATATAGGCTTCTTAATCTTGATCACTCGCCCCTCTTACAAAGCTGATGAAGGCTTTACAAAGAAAGAAGGCGGGATTTGTTACAAATTAAACATGGGGAGATTAATTCTAATTTACTACAACATGCCTATCAGGTTTATTTTAGTAGCATAGAATCCTTATTGTCTGTACTGTAAACCTACATTCAATAAAACCACATCAGTTTCTACTACAGCAGAATTAGAAATAAACGGTCACATTTTCTGAAGGAAACTGTGTTTGGAAAGTTTAATAAAGTTGTAACGGATCTATTCGGTTCCTTCTATTAACCTCTGGGGAATTCTTTTTAGGGAAACATTTTTTCAACCAACTTTCTCCGAAGACAGAAAGCGTGATTATGAAAATTAAGTTTAATATATATATTCTGTATTCACGAGTTTGAGAGTTAGGGAAGTGAGAATAGTTTAGAAGTGAAGTGAATTGTGGATAGATGAGAAGAGTGGTAAATCGGCAGTGAAACGTATACGTAAACAGTGTAGGATGCGAGAAGTCGGAATTTTAAGAAACTGTTGGAGTCATGTTAAAGTAAACGCAAGGATCAGAAGACTGCAAGAGTTCAGGTACTGTGATCCTTAATTAAGTTCATGTTAGAGAGTTAAATTATTAGCGAGGTCATTAATTAAATAAGCTCTGCATAAAGTTATCTTAAAGGTAGAGCTGCATGATTGAATATATTCTCCCCACACATCTAGTCTCACTCCGTCTCTGACTCAAAGTTATCTTATTTAGAGTGTTATTTGTGTCTGAGTTAAATATAGCGATAAATAAATAAATAAAGTTCATTATGTCGTCTGATCATTTAGTTCCACCCACACCTCTAGCCAAGTCACAGGGAAGAAGGGATGTAAATTCTTTATAAAGTGTGAGAAAAACTATCATGGAAAATAGTTATATGGATAGAATTTTTATCGTATTTGTGTTTATTAACTGGGGACTTCGCGTTAGACTGATCACTTGACCGAAACATATGTACATGCACCCCAGAGCTTAAGGTCACGAAAGCTGAGATAGGTACAGTATGCCTTGGTCCTCATGGGCTGTTGCGCCACTGAGTTCAGTTCAGTTGAATTTATGAATGTATAATTATTATCACTATTGGTTAGTGAGAGCTATATTAACGTCGCATAGAGAGCAACACTGGGGCTATTGGCGACGGACCTCGTCATTTTGAACCATGATCAAGTGACGAAGACGACACCCCTTTTCCAAATTGACACATCAAAGGAAGGATTTTAAGCTCGACATATTTAATGTGCCTCAGACCCCTCTGCATAGTTAGTCTTCTGTGGCACCAGGTCTTGGCCTGAGACAGAAGGAACGAACCCGTACGAAGATATCGAACCCGAGACGAAACCCAGTAGGCTACTGCGAGCACGAAACGTCGTGGAAGACAGTTAAATTTCCAAAAGTAGTATTGTATTTGTATTTAAGCTTGTATACGCTATCACAATGGAAAAGAAAACTTAATTCAACAGTTAACTATATAGTAGTAAAAGAAATGTCTAAATATTTCAAATGTAGGTTTAAAGGTAGGTTAAGTAAGTTTTAAAGTGTATGATACATTTTATAATTCTATAAAGCAGTGCTTTTCAAACTTTCAATATTTGCGACCCAATACTTAATCATAACTTTCATCTCGCCCCCCTTCCTTACAATACAAAAACAATATATTAAATTCAATAATATTATACTTTGACGCTAAAGCTGCATTACGACTGCAACCTTTTAAGTGCCACATGTGTATATAAGCGTCTCGCTCACCCAAAGAGTTAATTTTCCCGAAAGTATATATGTCTTTCTGAAGTACGATCTTTTCTGTGCACTCCTATCCATAAAATTATTTCCGAAGGCTTTGTAACGCAATAAAAGGACCTTGGCAGGATTTGCCAATGATTTACTTACTTCAGAGGATTTGCTTATTTATTCCATTTGTTCCCCCTCCCCCCATACCTCAGATACGCGTGCTTATACATTGAAAACGGTTTCATTGGGGAGCGAATCGAGTAACTTTTTAAAAGCAGTTAAGAGATTAATTATAAACCGTACAAATTATCAAGATAAGTGTCATTTTTTGTATATAATTTTATATATGACAAGCCTACACAGTGTCACTGGTAAATATTAAACTTGTTCTTATAGTATTGTTAAATTAATTAGGAAATACATTTTGCAGTAATGATACATTAATAAGTTTATTATATCAATGTAAATGTGTATTTTCTTTTTTATTACGCGTCAGAATGTACTTTGTTTGTTTGCTTTCAGTAAATTAATAATTTATTTAAACTAATCTTTTGCTTACGACTTTTCAATATGCTCGCACCCCTCTTGTAGAGTTATCACGTCTTCTTAAGGGGGATTTTCACTCCTCCTCCTCAACCCCACAGTTTGAGAAACGCAGCTATAAAGTTTTATGCATCAAAGACTACTGTTATAGAAAATAGCATGTGCAAAATAAAATTTACTTAATATTTATTGCAGAAATGTTTCTTATTTTCATGTGCATATAATTTTTAAAATTATGATTATATTTTAGACATTTTGCACTTTTTTGAAACCGCTTTCCTTTATAAATAATGTGTAAAAGAGGCGAATTATTTAATTTTAATTTCAAAGAATTACATATGTTTGATAATTGTTTATGTTTTCAGCTCTCGAGACAAAATTAAAACCCCTGAGACCCCTTGTAATTTTTTATTGCAGTAATACTCTTCAGATATTTTTTTTATATGTTTATTCTGATTCAGATGACAGTTAATATCACAAAATTTATTCATTAATACGCATTTTCAACATCAGGTTTCTGAACGTATTTGAATACCTTAAAATATTCTTCCATACACTATCTTAAATTAAAGTAGCTATTAAATTGTTTCCGTCAGTACCAAACCAAAATGCCATCTTACATTTTAAATTCATTTGCAGACTTCCAAAGTAGAACCATTAAAGCAAAGGGAAGGTCAACTAACCTTAACTATCACAAGATAGATAAAAGATTTTAGTTCTATATAAGAGAGAGATAAATTAATAATATTCTTGAGACGAGAGGAAATGATTAATATCTGAAATTAGGGAAATGATTTACCATTCAGCAGAAAAGTGGAAGTCCTGTCAGAACCACGCGAAAGACCCCTGAGATATTTACTGAGAATAGATTTTAAAACGCCCATTTTAAAATTCTGATTTAATGCTTCCGGAATGATAAATTTGATGAGTGTATGTGTATTCATATTCATTCTGAATGTGTGGCCGTGGGATTGAATTTTCAATTAACTCATTAGAATATACGAATTTATTAATGAATAATGTGTTGGGCAGTTTTCCTCTTAATAGTTAAATGTAGTTAACGAAATTATTTAATTAATCTTGAGTGGGGTTGCTGAATTTTTGAATGACGTGTACTTCTGCTGATTTGTTTCTGAAAAGGTTTTAAGAATGGCTAAGAAAACTGATTATGCTTCAAAAAGGAATACTAAAATGGCGTTTAAAATTATTTTATTCTGTCATCAGAATGATGACCCAATTATTTGGAATAAAATATTTTCAACTTGTATAGTTTTGTTTCAGTTTCCACCAATGGACCATTTCCTGTACAGGGACGTCTTAAAACTCATTGAGGCCCTGGGCCCCTATGCAAAAGTAGGCCCTGCCTGAGATCTTTAAAAGTAGACAGTATACAACATGCATTGTCAACGACTCGTTCAAACGGTAGTTAGAAACAAATAAATGTGCACGACGCACTTTATGGTGCTCAAAAACCTAGGCACAAAGCGGGTCAACCGACGGCCGCATTTTGACTAAATGAGTTGGAGGAATGTTTCTGGTATTACACCTAGGCTTAGACATGGACAAAGGTCATCACATAATAATACATTCTTAACACTTTTACCAATTGACATGCAGTTTGAAATTCCTTGTTTTTCAGAGAATATGTACGGGAATAATATTTGACCACATTGAAATTATCTGTATCATGATCTTATTAAAACGGAGTTGAGAACGAAACGAGGCCCCCACCAAGAGCGAGGCCCTGGGCCCGAGCCCAGTTGGCCTATGCTTTAAGACATCCCTGTTCATGTAAGAAACGGATTAGTCAGCCTTTGATCTCCCTTTATCCAACCGACAGAGAAGTGACGGGCGCAGTTTCCACGCCAATCTCCAAATTCAAAGTCCACCACGTGAGGGGTGGTTAGGACCAATAGCTGAATAGTAATCCTGGCTACGTTCAAACAGAAATGATTCTGCCTCATGTGTCGCTTTTGGGGGCGCGACGTATTTCATCTTTAAATAGACACCAAAAGGGGAAACCCAGAGACTCTCGATACGCTAAAAAGCTTTCCAGAGGCTACAGAGACACTTCTACAGGCTTCAACACTCTACGACGCCCCAGCACACTCCGACGCACTCTCTCTCCGGTCGATTTCCAGATTCACTTGGACCCTCTCAGACTACAGTGACCACGCCTAAGAGTATCCCAATGTCGTCCTAAAGCAGCCTTTTACAGGAGTGATACGGCCTTAACAGCGACCTCAACAGCGCTACACCTTAGCAGTGCCATCTCCCAGTTTCTTCATTAGTATTAGAATTTCTCTAATATAACTTTCAAAATAAGCTAATAAATGTGGATTTGCTGGATTTGCTTTAGTCTTGAAAAAATTATAGCTGTTTATCTGTAATTTAGTGAAAATACATAGTTGTTGTAGCCTAGATGGGACAAACTCGTGGCTGGCGGTTCGTGGGTTCGAGTTCTGATGATCTTGAAGACTCGCTGTGTAGAGGGGCTGATGCATGATAAATCTGTCATAGCTCAAAGTACTCCATTGACTTGGTGTAGAAGCTTGGAGAGGGAGTATCCGCTCTGGTGATTGTGGTTTAAAAATTATCAGGTACATCACCAGTACCTCTCGAGTTGCTTCAGGTACAGCACCAGTACCTCTCGTGTGACATAAGCTAAAATCAAATCAGTGAAAATACTTTGTTCATTAACGAACCAGAAGTCAGGAAATGTTTTGCAATTAAATAGTACTGAAAAAATTTCTTTATTTCATCATTTTTTTCTGAAAAAAAAGCAGTGTTTTCACAATTGTAATTTACTTAATATGCACATGTGTATAATTTAATATCCACGAAGCATATATTTATGAGCTTATAAAATAGTTAAAATTGACCGCATGGAAAATCGATGCCACCAAAGAATTTCAGTTTGGGATGGACACATTCTTATTAGAACTCTTTTTGTACAATATGTGAAATGTTTTCTAACAAAACTGTTATGTACTGCTTTTTCCAATAATGGACTTTTCTGCCTAGAGTAGCTCTTTTTTTTTGTGCGCAGTACGTTTGTGTTAAAGATTTGCAAATTTATGTGTCGTATTCAATAAAATCCTGTTCTGTGCATGTTTCCTCTAAATTTCTTGCCCGAATGTTCACTTATCTTCAAATTAAACCCAAAAAAAGGTTACACCTTAGCTTTTGTAGGGCATTATATTTATATTTATACCTCATTTAGTTGAATTCACCATCTAGCAAAGCACCCTATATAAATGTGTATGTCCACTCTTATTTATATAAAAACGCAATCGATATTAATATTCATTCTGTCTCGAAGCATTTAACTACCCAAAATTCTTAGGAAAGTATTTATTCTAACTATGCAAGTATTTCTATTTTCGCATCAAAAATAGCTTCTAATTTTCCTCCATCTGCTTTAGCCATGAATTCCAATTTTCCCGAAACTTAATTCTATTGCCAAAAAAGACTTTCCCACACGTCGCCGAAACAAAAAGGAAGAAGAGGCGAAATTTTTTTTTCATTTCGAAATTTGAAATCTATTGCCCATTCAGGGACTTGGGCGAAAGAGGAAAAAGTAACAAGTTCCAGTTCCGAAAACCCTTAAAAAATTTTCCCATTTCCATATAAAGCAGGAGTTAATATCTTCCGCAATCGGTGCAGGCCGTGCTCATTTTAAGGACGGGCGATTTTCATTTGCATATTTTAAGTGTTCTGTCAAATATCGCAGCACGGCTGTGAATAAGTCGAGTTAACCTCATTTGAATGAAGATCGGGATCCCATGATATATTCATAGGAAGGAAGTCGCAAGGAACTGTCGAACAAAGTTAACTTCTGCAGTTTTGCTACGGCCATGTGGTGGCCGTGCCAACTCGTCTTGCATTGTAAATTTTACGACACCGAAAGCGTTATTTAGTACAGAATGATAAATGGACATGGATGCAAATCGACTTTGATAATTTGTTACTTAGGGTATCCGACTACCCTAAAACTGTGAATTTTGCCAAAAATTGACAATTTTTTTTATGATTTTATTGTATGGGCCATCTTATTAGCTTTATAAAAATACCAAGTTTATCATTTTCCGTTTACTAGAAGAAAAACTACAAGTGTGTTAGTAAAAGCAGATGCCATTACTATATTGAAGATATGTCATACTTTAAAACGTGTTTTACTCGAAATGTGATTTTTTGAAAACAATCAAACGGGTCATCGATTGCTAAAAAAGTTTTGAACATAATTAACTGTGCGAAATTTTTTCTGTAAGTTCTGTATAATAGTAGAATTGTTTTAACCTTCAGATTTATCAATCATTGTTTTATTACAAAATTTACAGTCCCTTAGGTGAATATAATCACTGTCTTTTTAAGCATTTTCATATAGTAACCGAGATAAAGTGCTCTAGTTTTTTTAAAAAAGAAAATATCTGTTATCCTAAATGTCATTTCAAAATTGAATAATATAGTAACACATTAGGTTGAAAAAACTGAAAACTTGTTCATAAACCTTTGGTGCAGAATGAGCCGCGTTTATGCTATTTTTTGACAATTTTTACCTATTTTTCCCCACATTTTAGTAATAATAATTTCTTTTTCTCTTCTTAATTCTAGCACATTTTTCTTAAAATGCACTACACAAATCTAAAAATAGCAAAAAAATACCCATATCTCCTTTTTTTTATTTTTTAAAAAAGTTGTCGCAACCAGTCGGATAGCTTAAACTATCTTTTTAATGTTGAAAAGCATCATCTGTCTTCGGAAAAATATTTTTTGAAGTATATATATAATTTTTAAACGTTTTGTTATTTTTTGAAATATATATAATTTTAATAATATGTTATATATTTTAATACATGTGGACGCTGAAGCCTAGTAGTCCTTATCAAGGACTCTTGGGCAGCAGGCCATGAGTTCAAACCCAGTGACATTGAAGATCCATTGTGTAGAAGGATAGATGCATGTTAAATCCATCGAGACTCAATGTCTTCCCGTTGATGTGCTATGGTAGTCAGGAAAGAGTGTCCCATCCTTGTCACATGACCATGTTTCAAAATAACGAGGTCTCTGGCCCAAAGCTCACATGTTGCTTTATAGTAAGAGGCTAATGTGACACATTTACAATGGTTTCAATATTCCATAAAGAGAAAGCACATACTTTACTATATTTTACAATTTCTCTTTGAGTAAATGAGAGTTGTATTAATGTCGTACTAAAGCAAACGAGGACTATTGATGACGGACATCGTAATTTTGAGCCACGGTCAAATGACGTCTAAGCTGCTCCCCCACCCCCCTTTTCCAAACTACCTCACCCGTAGATTTCACATCGATATTGCACATCGGTAGATTTCACGTCGATAGGGACCCTTTGTATGGCTGGTCTTAAGTGGCTCAAGGATTTGAACCCGTGATGCTCCGGCCGCGAGTTTTGACCATAACGACTAAACTACAGTGACCACATTATTCTGTAGATAGTGCACATATTTTTGCTATGCTATATACATTTATTTCTGTTTGTTTGAAATAAACTCTATAAATCATTTCCTTTTTTTCGTTTCTAAAGTTTTACTCATTTTTTTAGATTTACTTATTATTTTTCCTTCAAATAGTTGAAAACCCTTCATAATGTTGAGTTTGCTTATTAAAGTCAAGAATTTTTAAATGAGATACTTATAGAATGTAATATGTTTTGCTTGTTTCATATATTTAGTTTTAAATACTATAATTTTAGCGTATTTTTTTAAAAAAATATCTTGGCGCCCAACATAGCTTTAGTTTTAACATTATAATTTTCATCTATTAAACTTTTTACGCCGAAGGGTAACATTATTTTTTATTTTAAAATTGACCGTTGTCATACTTCATTACAATTTTATTTGCATTTTTCATACAGAAAACCAAAACAGGACGCATATCCAATGGAATTCGTAAACGAGAACGTTGTGACGTTTTCCGGCCCCGCAGCTTCAGGATCGGCTTCCCTGTGCAGATAGAATTACAGCGTTCAGATCCACATGTGCACCCCTAGAATATTGTGGGGTCCTTTCATCTGACATCACGCTGACAACTGATGACTGTGAGAGAACCAACGTCTGGATTCCACCTGCGAGCCAAACCTCGAGTGAAATTTAAGGTGTGAAAAGAGACCAAGAGAGTGGAGAGACAGTTCGTTTGAAACACACAAATGCAAATGTTGTGTTTACCTCCTGCTTCACCAATAACATATTCTGCAGAATTGAAATGCTCCATAGTTTGAATAACTTGTATCTAAATGTAAATATTGTAATTAATATATAGCTGTAGACGTAATAAATCAATAATTTAATTTCTTACGTCCCACGCTACCCATCAATTTTCCCAAATCATCACAACATTTAGAAAAAAACCCTGTAAAATCAATTGTCGTTGATGACGAAACTTACGCTAGGAACGAACTATTATTCTTATTGGTCATTTATGTTTATTATGTTGTGTAATAATAAATTCCTGTGTTTTCTCCCATGTTTTATGTTATTCGGTAAGTATAATTTTGTGCAGTAATAAAGCATATTTTAACAAATGAAAACAAATATCTGGCGAAATTACACATTGATCCAGAAAAACTAAACATTGATGTATATTTTTCTTGCGATCTTTTTTATATTTTATGTCTAAATAAACTGAAACAGACAGTTAAATTCTAATATTACTCTTAACAGCCTTATGGTTTTGTAAGAGTTAAAATTCTAATATTTCACACACAGTTTTAAGCAATGCAATGTTCGAAACAAAAAATATGTACTGATAAAATTTCTAAATTTCGAAGGCACACATTATGTGTGACAAATGGATACAATTACAATAACTTTTGGGAATATCAGAACATTTTCCTATTTAAAATTGTGTCTCACATTTGAATTCCACTTTGCATCATCAAACGAAGAAGTATAAAAAGGCTTATTATGCAGAAAATATTTTTCGATGCAGAATCTGACTGCAGAGTAAAAATATTTTAAGGAAGTATTTATTAATTTAAATAAAATCCAGTTTATGTTGCTACAAAAGTACTATGGTTACCTGTTTATAAAACTTATTCAAAAAGCAATTTCGTCCTCACGTAGCTTCAAAGTGCTATGTAAAAATTACAATCATACAATCAATTCAAAAATATTTACACATTTGCTTACTATATATCTCCTGGATAATTCAAACCCATTGATGAAAGTATAATACACTTAGTGAAATAAAGAATTAACCATTTAACTGCGACCCCCAGTTTGAGAGGTCATGGAAATGAAGTGAACACGAATATATTCATCAATCACAGAGTAAGTGTGGCTGTTAAAATATTCGATCAAAAAGATTGGTTTATTTTATGAAATTGCCAATTTTATTACAAAAACTTATTTATTTGATTTACATAAATCAAACAGGTGTTCTAGAGTTGATCAAACACAGGAACTCTTACTAGAAAACAACTTTGCTTTTCCCACCCCCCAATAAAATAACTATTCTTTAAGTGGTACGGCATTGGGTCATTTCTCTAATATCAGCACATGTTTCTAACATCAAACAATTCGCATTTACACCACTCGATAGCTAGGTAACTTCGGGTCATCAGCTATTGAAGGGCTCAACGTCTGGTCGGCGACACGCATTTGTCCCTTGGCTAACCATACCTGAAGGGAAGCTCTTACAAATAAACTTTCCGTCTTTTACCTTTGACACTTCTAGGCTAACATCTAAAAAATTTCCATCGCTCATAAATAAATTCGTTATGTGAAATTATACGCTGAGTTCTTCTTAACGCACGAGTTCATCTTAAATTTTTCATTTATTTGTGTTTTACTTCGGCGTGGTCTCAAAATATTCTAAGTAACTTGAAATTTGGGAATATGTTCTGTTTTTCTCAAAAATTACATGGTTACTATTTTTAGTCTTGACGAGTATACTCGTGATGACAAAAGATTTCTGCAACTTCTCCATGACGAGTATACTCGGCATGACAAAAATTTTCTGCAACTTCTCCGTGACGAGTATACTTGTCATGACGAAAAATTTCTGCAACTTCTCCGGGACGAGTATACTCGTCATGACAAAAAATTTCTGCAACTTCTCCGTGACGAGTATACTTGTCATGACAAAAGATTTCGGCAACTTCTCCATGACAAATATACTCGGCATGACAAAAAAATTCTGCAACTTCTCCGTGACGAGTATACTCGTCATGACAAAAAATTCTGTATTTTCTCCATGACGAATATACTTGTGATGACAAAAAATTCTGCACTTCTCCAGGACGAGTATACTCGTAATGACAAAAAATTCTGCAACTTCTCCATGACGAGTATACTCGTCAATCAGTCAACTGGTTAAAACATAGTAATTGAATTTTATAGCTGGCTTAAGAATTTGTTTTGTATAACTAAGTTTTAGAGTAAATCTAATGATCTGTGTAGGAAAACTATTTACTTTCACCTTCCATTTACCTTTACCTTCTATTTGATGGGGTTCTGTATAATTTGTTTATATTGATTTATGAAATTTAGATAAGTATGTTTATACACTAAACTTTTTTCTCGGAGAAAAAGTTTTTTTTTTAAATAAAAGAAGTTATTTTTAACATTTTTCCCCCAAGAAAATGTTTGAAAATTGTTTTAGGAAAAACGACTGACTGAAATTTAAAAATTTATAAGGTTATATGCTTTAAGCGTATACAGATAGTTCCACAAATTTTGATTTTATTTCTTACTTAACTTGCTTTAAAATATTTTACGTCGCTTTATATATATATATGTGTGTGTGTGTGTGTGTGTGTGTGTACAAATATATCCATGTACAGAAACACTGATATTTCTTACAATGAATTTACAAAACGTTTTACTTATTCATTTTTCGATATAGGAGAAAAATATTAGATGCATTTTCTTTATTATTATTCATATATTTTCAAATTTTTTTCGTTTTTTAAAAAATAAAAATATTTTAATTTTAAAAAAAATGTCAATTTTTGCATAAAATACTTTGTATAGTTTTTTTTTCAGTTGAGTTATTGAAAACATGCTGGTTTTTCCTTCTCTCTAGAACTTTGGTTCTTGAACTTTTCTCAAATCTATATATAAGAATTCAGTCAGAATAAAGTGAAAACATTATGAAATACTTATTCATAAACTTGTAAAATAATACCAGGAACAATTTTTTTTATGAATATGTTTAGTAAACAGATGTAAGATCCGGCATGAATAATGTATTGTATTCGTGCTTTTATACCAAAACACTGAACAAATACGAAAACTTTTAAGAATAAAATTCATGCAGTTCGTAATATAAAAATTAACCTATTTTTCAATTCCTACTCTCTATTAACTCACTCTCTCTCTATATTTATCTTGTTCAAATTTTCAATCGTTAATAAAATGCATTTTAACGCCCTTAATTGAGCTGAAATTTTATATACACACTTATTTTGGATGGTTATACAGTAATTTAATTATAATTAATAAAAATTAATTGATTAAAACTAATTATTCACAAATACAGCCACGTTGGCATCATTTTTGGCGCGTTTTAGTGACCATTTTGGCAACTTGTGTCAAAACTTGAAAGTTTTTTTTTCTCGCACATTTTAAAGCACTCGTTTGAGCTGAAATTTTCTATACACTATTGTTTTGGGTAACAATACGATAATTTAATTATAATTAAGTAAAACTATTGACTGAAATTAATTATTTGATGAATTACAGATACAGACACATTGGCTTCATTTTTAGTGACTTGGTCAAAACTTAAAAGTTTTTTTTCCCCTCACGTTTCAAACCTGAATAGTTGAATTGAAATTTTATATACACGATTGTTTTGGATGACAATAAAAATTAATTGCCACTTATAATGCGATTTTGTCATACGTATATACATATTTATATTAATTGTAACTATTTAATAAAAAGTAACTTAAGTTACTTTTTTTGTTAATCTAAATAGAAATTGACTTTAAAAATTTTTTACATTACTTTTTGATTATATAAAAACATATAAGTGATTCAAATTCATAATTCAGTTAATTAATTTTACTTAAATGTCAGCAAGACAGCACAGTAACCCAGCAACACTAAATATATATAAGTACACATAACTTGACTTGGTTTTATTTACTTTGCACTTTGAAGTAATACGAGAACTACTGACGACGTACCTCGGTCAAGTGGCGAAGATGACACCTGAGCTAGGCACCGTCGTCTCCAAATTTCCACAGCACACCAATGGGAAAGCTTTGAAACCTAATAGGTTTAACTTGCTTCAGCAACTCTACACAATAGGAGGAGGTATCTTCAGGGTCACCTGAACTTGAACCCACGAGATCGCGACCTTGGCCCCTTATCAACCTAGGCCACTAATTTTTAAACCCTTAACTCTTTTTCCCGTACACCGTACGGGTTACTGAAAGTTGGCCGTAATCGGTCTTCCCGTACACTGTACGGGCACTAATATTTTCTTCTTTCTATCTCTGATTTGCACACTTTTTTAATTCTTATAATGAGATTATTAGAGCTAGTATATTTTTAGCCGATGCAGTTTGTCCATGGTACTAAAAGATTCGAGATTTTCTTTGTGGTGAAGGCAGGAATTTAGATTCGGGAAAATATTCGATAAATAACAGGGACAGGCAAGGAATTGTACAATTTGTTGCTTGACAAAAAATGAAAATGGAAAGATAATAAAAAAGGGCCGATATTTTCTCTGTCCCCTTTGCAATGTAAGACTTAGTATTACATCATGCTTCCCCGTGTATATTGTTGTGCAATATATGCATGTATGAACACACACACAAAAGCCTCAATCGTTTGAAAAAGTGGTACGAACATGAATTTTTTTTTCAAGTATGAAAAAAAATACATTTTAGGATATATGAAACATTCTTTATTGCATGCAGAGTGTACTAATAAAAAGCAAACATCTAGGGTTTTTGTGTTCCACAGTTTTAAATTAAAAAATAAATATTATGAAAACTTTAAGATTGAAAATTAAAATAAAAATCTTCAATTTTTGCGTTCTATTAAGTACTATACTTAAATATATGCAACAAAAAATTGTACCCTTTTTTGGAACATTTTGCGCATAAAAATTGACCACTTAAGGGGTTAATGGCATTCTCAACTTAAGAATAAGGGTATTGAATTAGACTCTTTTTTTGATGACTAAGTAAAAAAATAATTTTGAAATCAATAACTATACATTTCATTCACTGGTAGAAAATGAAATCAGTTGCATTTTCTAAAACAATAACAAAAATATACATAAGGTAATTCCAAGAAAAAAAAATCTTTTCTCATTATATTCTTTTCTGCAGCGTAACCTATGACCAATTATATTCCGCATCCAATCGAAAACATATCTAACTTTCAATCTGGCCAATTCAGGCAATAAAACATATTTTGATTTGCGGTCCACCGATTGCCATCTAAAACAACTACAACTTCCATCTCTGGCCACGCCTCATTCGAAACCCAATGACGAGTAACAATGGCGGGAATGAAACAAAAGGAATTCTCATGTTTATACGATTATCCCTAGAGCTTTTATCTCTTATTGCAGGTTCTACGAAAACATATTCCGCCCCACCGGTTTTGTAATTGCAGAGTTTGAGGGGCACTTCCGCTTAAAAGAGGACATTTTAATAGTGAGTAATAAGCCATCGTTACCGCTAAAAAGGATGCTGTATCAATGGTCTTCGTTGTTGGTACAAATGGTCTCTGTTGCGCCCAACTACGTGATAGTTTGCTTATGACGTTGGATTAAAGAAAGGCGTTCCACGTTGTACTAACCCAGAGAAAGCTGGAAGGTGCTCCACGGGAGCCAACAAAGTATAAAAATGATGACGCGTTCCGGGTTTTTAGGCAAGAGCTCGAACGGAAAGTATTCATTTAGTTGGACGTGAGTGTTACTAATGGTCATGTAATTCCTTCTTATGACGTTTGGAAGGGATTTTGTTTTTGTAAGGATATCAACGGAGCTGTGAAGCAAGGACGTGAAGATAGACGAGTCAGCAACCCGAATTTTTTCATTTCTTGGAAGAATTTGTCCTTATAAAACGTTATTTAAAAGTCAACAATAGAATGACCAACCTCTTGTATTTTTTTATTATTGATCCCTTTTTATTTTTTGTGGTTGACACTAATTTTTTATTGCTTTGATCACAGTATTAAATTTAATGTCAAATATTATTTAAGAATTTAATTGTAAAAATATTTTGACGTCTTGCTCAAGGTAAACTAAAAATCCTTCGTACTATAATTGTTGCGCCCCCTATATGAAGGGAGCTGTTGTAAACAAGTGGACACTCGAGATTATAAAGAATTTACGTCCCTTCTTCCCTGTGACCCGCTAGAGGTGGGGGAGGAACTAAATGATCAGACGATATGATGAACCTAAATTATTTTATTTATCACTATATTCAACTCAGACACAAACAAACACTTAAACAAGATACATTTAATCAATAATAGAATGGGAGTGAGACGAGATTACGTTGGGGGGGGGGAATATATTCAATCATGCAGCTCTACCCTTAAGATAACTTTACAAAGAGCTTACGCATTTAATGACAGCACTATTAGTTTAACTTTATAAGCATCGACTTGATTTTAGATCACAGTACCTGAACTCTTGCAGTCTTCTATTTCTTACACGTTGACTTTAACCCCTCTCCAATAGTTAAACTAATCACTTTCTTAATATTCCACATTCTGGCTTCCTACACTGTTTACGTTTACGTTTCACTGCCGATTTACTTCACTTCCAGTCTATTCACAATTCACTAACTCTCAAACTCGAGAATAAACAGTATACATATATTAAACTTAATTTGCATATCACGCTTTCTGCCCTTCGGAGAAGGTTGGTTGAAAAATGCTGGCCCAAAAGAATTCCC
This sequence comes from Trichonephila clavata, assembly GCA_019973975.1. Taxonomy (NCBI): domain Eukaryota; kingdom Metazoa; phylum Arthropoda; class Arachnida; order Araneae; family Nephilidae; genus Trichonephila; species Trichonephila clavata. Next base: position 178,901 of record BMAO01037933.1, on the reverse strand, counting down.
CAGAGGTTAATGGAAGGATGCGTATAGATCCGTCACAAGTTGTAGAAAAGAAACTGAATAGACATGTAACAAGGCGAGCGAGCGGAATGCGTTGTAGAGCGGCTTTGAAGAAAATAGTTTAGTCTAAAAATTATGCTTGTCAATAAACTTGTAATATATATTTTTTTTAAAAAAAGCAAAATTTCGTAATAAATGCATGATTTTTGCAATTTCAAGTTATTCTAAAGAAATACATTATAACATAAAGAGTGATGCCGCCCAAAAAAAGGAGTTATCTATTGTAGTGCACACAGACCTCCCTAATGGGGTTACGTTCTTATAAAAATGTTGACGAAAGCAACGGGGGGGATGGATCTCTATAGTAAAAATTAACAAATCTGTTGGTCTATCGGAGGGGGTTGAACTCCCAAGCTTCGTTCTTATGTATGCTACTGGTTATCTGAATGGCACGATCAAGTACTAATCAATTTGCTTATATTAAAACCAAAACGTTAGTAGTATCCTATTAATTTAATGCTTTATTAAAAAAATACAGCTATAAGAGCAAAATAAAGTAAATCAATAATGCATTAACCCATCTCTTTTTGCTCTGATGCAAGCTGATATCTTACTGGGCATTAACTCCTAGGGTTGGCATATGCCCTTTTACGAGACTGTTTGCGATACATGTTGTAATTGGTTGATTAGATCGGCGCTATCCATTGATGGCCAGTGACACCTGATCATTAGAACCAAAATATGCTCGATTGGGAAGAGATATGGAGATAGCGTCGGTAAATGCTAGTGAAACATGAAAATAAGCTGTAGAAAGACTGGACTTATGCGACCACGTATTAACCAGTTGAGATGTAAATCCAGGGGTCCGCGAAGAAAGAGAATATTACAGGATGTAGACTATCGTCGAGGAACAGCCGTGGTATAAAAGTGCCATGGATAGCCACAAAAAAGGGGATTCGAAGCTGTCAATTAAAATGACTACCTGTGACATAATTCCTGATTGTCCAGCTATGTGGACATCCACCACTGTCCCGGAATTTTCTAGAGACGTTTTCAACGGTCATCGTGGCTCAGTTCAAAGTGGGATGTATCCCTAAAACAATTATACACCAATCCATGATATTCTAGATCGAATCCTCCCGCCACCATTGCAAATGCGCTCGGCAGTGTGTAACAAGGAGGGGCAGTTGGTACAATGTCCTCTTGAACTAAGACCTTTCGCTGAGTCATCTATCAATAACGTGACCATTTATTCTTTGATTCAAAACGGGACATTATTTTGTTTAGGTCAATTAACAGGTATACATTGGGAGAAAAAAACCCCACTTTTTTAAAGTTGTTTATTCAGAAAAAGTTAGCTTAAAAGTTACGAATTAAAAAATATACCCTAAATGTTTAGTTATATTTATATTTATCAGAGGAACAAATTTTCTTTAATATAGCTGGTGAAGATTTTAAGTAAGAATGAAACTCTTGGAACGTTTTTTTTCTTCATATTCACCTTAATATTATCAACATCATCTTTAGAACTGAAATTAGTAGCTGGGTTTTCTCAGATGTCCACAATTTGTTCATCATAGAAAATACTCTTTCTACTGGAGCATTTGTGGCAGGCAAACATAAAATATATTCAAATAAAATAGAAAAGTTTTCATGCTGTAGATTGTTGGCGTGAAAGTGTTTGAATATTTCCACCCAACGAGTTTCCGTGGAAACATTTAGATCATTTTTATTTGGTTACTTTTTGCGATGTAATGTAGTTAGAAATTAATAGAAATTTGTCAAAAACTTCTGTATCTTTATTACAGTCAATATACTCCTTTTCAATTAATAAATCCAGAGATTTTTGAACGTCTTCCCATGCGGGGACCTTTCTTAAATCTGCCCAATAAAATATCTCCATTACTTTGGTATGAAAGCAAGTTCACTGCTCCAGATATTTACGTATTAATTTATAAAATTCTATAGCCGTCCTTTTCACAAACTCATCATTTATATAAGTACCATTATCTTTTGATTTCGCCATTAATTGACGGACCGTAAATGGAAGAGACTGATTGGTCTGTTTCTGAGTCAAATTGTCTTTTAGTTGATTGATTTCTTTTGCAGCTTCAACTGCCGATACAGTCTGACCTTCAAGTTTCAATACAGCTTTCCGAAAACGGGACAATTTTGCGTCCCAGAGTTCATTTCGGGGACACCGGGACTCGTAGGTATAAAAAGGGACAGTCCCGTTCAAAACGGGACGTCTGGTCACGTTATCTATCAATGACCGCTGCAGTCATTTGTGATCCGATCACACATCAAATCAAGGGTTATGAAACATTAGAGGATGTGAGCGCCGATTGGGTGGTCATTCTGTCCTTGCTCTAGGTCAACTGCTACTTTTTTTGCGCTCAGTACGGCCATGGTTCATCCAGTTCTGCAAGCATCGTGAAATGGCAGCATCGCTTAGAAACAAATGTCGAGCAATCCTACAATTTGACTTCCCTGCTTTTTTTTTTAGTTCAGCTGTATATCTTCTCTCAAATAGTGACATCTAGTTCGCAAATCTGTTTGCGAGGCATTAGTACAAGACACGTGGGTTGAAGAACCTATATTTTCGTCCTTGGTTTTATGCATTCATTTAGATATTCCTTTGCAATCAGCTGGAATTCCAGCTTATCAATCATTGGTCATCAAAAGTTTATTATTTTCATATTTTATCGCGAAGTATAGGTATACATAATTTATACTCAATTTGGAAAATTTGACCAATTTTCAAAATTAAGAGATCCGTTGCCAAAACCCCTCGAGTTGCTTTATAAGGCTACGGTAATGAAACTCTCTCTTATTTGTAAACAAAACCTAACATTTTATTTTACTTTATTTTGCAATAGTTGTTGATTATCAATACTTGTAAAAATTTTAAGGCAAAATAAAACTCCACACCTACACAACACTGACGCATGCAAAGAATCATGCCTTAGGAATTTTACAAGTATCAAATTCTGACAAAATAATCATCGAATAAATATTGAAAAACTCAAGTATAGATAGTAATTACAAGAGAGAAAAATAACTGTCAAAACAAATTTAATCTTTGCAATCATTATTTTCGTTATAATTTTTATCATTTGTGCTTTTAATATTAGAGAACATTTTACTTGCACATTTTTTTTAAAAATTTGCATAAGATCTTATTTGATCTAATTTTTAATTCACTTTATTCTGTCTCATATATGTGTGTTCTTAGCTTTATATATATATTGAATTTTTAAGTTTACTTTTTACAGAATGCTCATATAACATTTCTTCTTTATACTCGAAAACAATGAATAATAAAAAAACAATATTATTAAAAAAAAACAATTCGTTTGAAATATTCCTTAATTAAAAAAAAAATATTCAGGTACCTAATATTTCTAATTTAATTTGACACCACGTCTACAAAAAAAAAAGAATTTGTTTTTACCTAAGTCGTATTTCACACTCACATAAAATTACTTTCGAATTATTCCATAAGAATCAGAAAAAAAGATGTATAGAATATAATTATATTCCCCCCCCCCACTTTTAAAAGTATGATAAGAATATTTCCAAACACTCTAAAATAGTGTGAATGAAATAATTAATTTTAAATTCGAATTCTATGGCAGTTAAATAGAAATAAAATAATTTAATTATATATACAGATTTGAAATAAAAATAAAACTGATATTGAAACGCGTTGTTTTGCACATTAAAATTTTAGAAAAACGATAGCTTAAATTATATGAATGCATATAAATGAATTTTTTATAATTATTTCATAAAAAAATTCTCAATTTCTTTTAATAAAAAAGCACATTATTCTAAAAGTAATTTACGTATCTCTTTTCAACATATTGCCAGTAAAACAAATAATTTATTATTTTTAAAGTATAAGAAGAAGAATAAATTCATCTGTAATCGTCTGCTAAAAATTTCTGTTTCAAAACTGGTAAATAAATTTGGAAACTTCCAGACAAGTACATAATTATTTGCGCGATTTTGTAAATTGTCGAAAGAAAAATTATTGATACCCCTTTCATAAAATTCATCTAAAAAGTATTTTTATAACATTAGTAGAAAATCATGCAGTTTTGTTCCATGTTCTTTCGTATGTAAGCATTCATTTATTTATTCAAGAGAAAAATTTCTTTTTAAGCCAAACATTCGAAAGGTATTATTTTTTCCTATAATAAAAATATTTTTATAGAGGATTTCAAAATCGTCTGACAGTTCGCAAAAATACGAATCCATCTTGAAATATTATTTTGATATTCGAATAGTTACATCAGTGAATAAATATATATATACATTTTAAATTGGATATTAAAGAATGGTTTATTTAAAATTGAAGTTTAGACTCGAATCCTAACTATTCAAAACTAATTTCCCCCCCCCCCCACAAAACGTGAGCCAGACGAATTTGCTTTCATTTTGAGTGCTTCAGAACTGTTTATAAATAAAATAAAAACTCATATATATATATACTGTAAGTACTTTCGAATAGATTTACGTTGTAGGCGTTACCTAGATTATTCGGGGTAAAATAAAAACTAAGTCTTGAATCAACATGGAATAAAAGCAGATTTTTCCCCCTCGAATTAAAAGTTAATTAAATACCGAAGACACAACTTAACAAGTTTTGGTTATTGTTATAAATTGTTCAATGTAACCACAAAATCCTTCGGTTTAAAGCTTTTTATATGAGTTTATTCCAAAAATATTAACGCTTTTTAGAAGTCATTATTTCATTATTGTTGTGATATCTGAACTAAGCGGTTACTATAGGCAAATATAATTCAAAGAGGAATCAAGAAACTCGTTTAGAGAAAGAAAAGAAAGAGATTTCAGTTATTATTATATGAGTGTCGTATATGATTCGACTAACTGAACAGAATACACATAATAAAATTTCTGCATATATGAATGTAAGATCGTAAATTTTCAATTTTTATCCCGAATATAAAAGGCTCTGAAAAAAAAGCATAAATTGTTTACTTTCAGCATCAAGACAGTTGTTGAATTTCGATTACTTTTTTTTTATTGGAGTTTTCAGAAGATTCTTATTGACAGGTAGATATCCACACAGTTGATTCGACAGAGGACCTATTCCCTCAAATATTTATTATGAGGGTACGGGTGAGATAAATACCTAAAAAAAGCTTTGAAATTATTTGTCTAATGCTTCAATTACCACTGCCAAACATATTACATTTGGTGGACATAATTATGATTGATGGCTTAGTAAAGGATTTCCTAATTTTCAGAACTAAGAATTGGAGAACACAAACAAGAAGAAGGCTGGCCTGGAAAAGACTTATTGAGAAGACCAAGGCCCACCCTGGGCTGTCCAGCCACTGAGGAAGGAAGGAAGGACATAATTATTGCAGTAGCTACGGCAGCCGAGTGGTCTTGGTCGCGAACAAGTGACCACACATCATTGCAGAGTAGCAGGTTTGAGTCCTGATGCAAATGAAAAACCACCTCAAGGTGGGGCTATAGCACTTAAAATATGTTGAGGCTTAAACTCATCATATTAGCGTGGTGGGGAATTTAAGAGAGTGGAGGGCCAATTCAGGTGTCCTCGTCACTTGACCGTGGTCAAACGAGGTCAATCGTCAATATCCCTTTGTGTAATTTCAAAGTTCGGCGTTAATAAGTACTCATTTACTTATCAGAAAATTATTGCCTATATTGATGAAAAAAGTACAGTTCACTTAAATGAATATAATTCCAAGAAGCTCGAGAACACAATGATGACTATTGTTAGACTCAAATTAAATACAAGAAGCATATCGATGCTAGAAATCCCTTAACCAAGGGCTCCCAGTGCTGTAATTGCATTGTTGCAGTGCGTTGTTGACAGTGCTGCATGACAGGGGTTGTAAAATTTAACAGCACCAATAGATAATAATAGAAAATGTTCTATTATATTCGAACGAATCAAAAAAGAATTATAAGCATTTAACGTTAAATTTTCCTCAAGATATTGTAATGGTTTGTTTCCGATTTAAACTAAAAATTTAAGGTTATAGTTTTTGAAATTTTAATTTTATTTTTTAAAATTTCTTAGAAAGCATTATTTTTCTAGTTTTCATAAAGTATCATAAGTAGTTTTTAATCAATTCAAATTTAATTCAGGTAAAATTTAATGCATCAAATTTTATTAGTAAAAATCAATACATTTTGTGACAAATGGTTCGAAATTCTGAAGGTTTACTTTAAATTAAATTAAAGGCTATCTATATGCAGCATGATAATACGGTAAATGTTTGAAATATATATATTTCATTCTATCTCTTTCTATTTTTATAGTTCTTTTATATAACTAAACACACATCCTATGTATGTGATCATTTTCAATAATTCTGAAATAGTTTGGGGCTAAAAATCATGCTTTAAGCAAATTGGAGTTTTAAATTACGTTAATATGTTCAGGGAAAATTATTTTCTTTAGTTAAACTTACACTCTACATACATATATAAGGGTATTACTTTGAATAATAAATCAAACATAATACTTAAGATTTAACGCTGATGTACGTTGTGGTGCACAAAGAAAACATTATTTATCTAATTAAAAAAAAACTTAAGTTTAACTACACACTTTTTTCATTTATAAAAAACCGTTTTTGGATTTTAATTAAAAACTTAATATATGTTCAATGCTTAGGCACATCTAAATTATGCATAATCTTATATGAAAGAGAAGAAATATACACTACATAATAAAGTTATTAAAACCGATGCAAAATTAAAATAATTTGGTATCAAAACAAGCCAGAAATAAAGTTAAACTAAGAAAAAAGTTTGAAAATTTCCAGAAAAAAAGTGGCAATTTCACAATTGTCTTAAAGTTTTTAAAGACTTCTTTTCTTTCTTTTACTTTCCTGTCATTTCTCGAATTTTTGATGACACATATATTAACCCTTCTTCGCATGATTTTTCCTTTAAAAAAACAATCGGGGTAGTATAATTCATACTCTTGATAAGAGGGAAAATATTAAAGAAATCCTAGTATGTAAATATATAATACAAAATGATTAAAAAAAAGTATGATGGAAATACCCATTATCATTCAAATTTACATATTAAGCTCAGTACAAAGTAAATAAAAAAAATAATATATCTTTGTATCATTTTTATTTTTGATGATAATTAAAAGAACAACTATAATTATTATTCGAATTTCAACTTCATCGCGTTACCTGTCGTCAGAAATTTTATCATCAAGGCCATTTTCTGGTAGCCAACCGTTTTCTAACTAGTCCAAATAATCTTCAATGTCCCTCTCTTCCAATTTTTTTTACAAAAATAACTTAAAATAAACATATGGTAAAAAACATTTTTGTCATACATTAGAAGTGAAACAACTGCATAGTGATGTAAATATCTGACACATGGTTTGGGTAAGATTATTTGTGGTATTCAATATAAATTGTGCGGAAAATAACAGAAACACGAAAAACAAACCTTCCCCCTCCCCCTCATTATCACTTTTATAAGCAGGGGGAAAAAATCAAATTAGTTATAAAAAATATTTTCTTCCCACCACACACACACAACAAACAAACGAATGAGAAGTTCAAACCCACTGAATATAATGACTGTGATATTTGACTATCAAATAATGATTGTGATTTTTGATTTTTTTTCACAATTATGTTCCTTATCCCGCAATAGTCGTGAAAAAAGTTGTAAGCAACAACCAATTTACGGTACACCTGTTTTGAGTACAATTTTTTGTTCATTAAATGTTATGACGGAAATGTGCATCATCAGGCAAAGAAGGGTTAAAGTAATACATTAATCAATAAGTTAAAAAAAATTGTATAATATTTATGCAAGTTTTTATTCGATCCATTAAAAGACAGATATTTTTCGCAGTTACAATACATTTTTAAAAATTGAATTCATTGCAGGTAAAAGTGGGCTAAAGGGTGACAAACAAGCATATACCTTCTGTATATGCCTTCTACTTCATTTATTATACCTGCAACACATGTGATTTTCAACCGATGATACTAGTTGCATTTATTAACGATAACAAGCAAATATGTTTTTCCTCTTTATCTAACGAAAACACTTTTGCCAACCCAAAATATTATTCAAGCTAACAAATCCAAACGGAAAAGATAACACGCTAAAAATTAATTCATCATTTTGCATTATCTCTGAAACTAATTACAACTCGTTTAATCAAATATTGTCCTTTTGCTTCCCGTTCTTCGAAAACCTTAATCTCTGTCCAAAACCACCGAATCTACAGGTAACCAATCAATTCGTTCATCTTTACCAAACTATAACAAAGTAAACGAAAGAAGGACTAATCGAAGCAGAGAGAGCACCTCGTTTGAATTACAATGCCCACGCATGTAAAAAAAAGTACGTAAAGACCCAAAGAAGCAACTAATTATGCAAATTATATGACCGGTCACGGCTAAAACCTTTTTTTGTTTTACTCTCTGCTTGTATGTGGAGCGATTAAAATTAGTCTTTTCGAAAGGCAATCACTGCTCAGACACGGACCGGGTATTAATCATGTTTTGTATGTAAAACATGGGATCCTAGTCAGAGAGAGGTGGGACTGGAGATCTTAACTTGGAGAATGAGGAAAGCAATTTACTGCGGAGTTTGTGATCATTGCTTGTCCTCCTACTCGAATAGTTTTCCCGGTGATTCCTTTGACTATTTTATCTATAGGCTAAGAAATTATTTAGCCGATTTTAAATGGTGTATTAGATTTATTACTTGTCAGCTTTGGGAAGTTTAATGAATCGCTTTCTCTCTCTTTTAGGTTTAGTAGGTTTAGGGTTAAGGGTTTTGAAAAATACGCTTATATTTGTTGTGTTTTGTTTAAGCAAAGGGATTGTTTAAGTTGGTTTGTGGAATAAGTTTGTTGCTATTTGTTTTGGAAGTATAATATTAATTTTCATGACAACTAAGAATTATTTTGTTTGATTATCTTTCTTATTTTGGGCTATAAACATTTTCTGGATAAACAGAAATTCAAGATTCATTTAAGATGGGACATTTTGAGTAGAAATCTTTTGATTTAAAAAAGTGTGTGTTTTAAAAGTAATTTTTTTTAACTGAGTTTTGCTATTCTGTTCAATTGTGTAAATAAAAGGTGTGTTCGATTTACTTTTGTCTATACTTTATATTTATTGCGTTTTTTTAACAGTTCATCAAGATGTTTTATCTTAACAAATAATAGAAAACAAAGTTAACTCCTTAACTGTCGCCGGCGTATATATCCGTCTGCTCAACGCTAGCAATAATTTCCGCGACGGATATATCCGTTTTTCCAAAGTATCTTTGCATTTTGCTGCTCTGATTAAAACTAGTCCGACACTTTTGGAATACAGTCAATTGACATTGACAGTGTTTGCAAAGAATTTACTTATCTCAAAGAAAAATTTACTTATCTGTGCCTTCCCCCCCCCATACCACCCCACACACTTCATACACGCTACTATGCGAAAAACGGCGGCACTGGGAGCGAATCGCGTAACTTTTTATCGGTAGTTAAAGGGTTAATAGTAATGATACAAGCAATAGTTGGTTTGAATATCCCTCAATTCACTACACTAACATCATAAATTTTTTCTTGAAATTGATTTGTGATTCTCTTTTTAACAGTTTCCTATTTCAAAATACTTATTTATCAGTTACTTCTGGTTGAATTGTAGTTTTTATCTTCTAATAAAATAAGAATATTAGGCTAGTTTTTAAATACATTAAAAATTCTATTTCTCTGGTTTCGGGCGAAATTTATCTGACAAAAAAGACAGTGTAGGTATGTCAGTTTTAGAAGATTTTCCTAGGAGAATTTATCAATATTTAGTGATATTGAGAGATAATCGGGCAAAAAGAATTACTGTTTGGAACGTAAGTAATTACACAATTTAAAATCAGTTACCAAAGTTGCTGTTTCATTTTTTTATAAAAAAGATGTTTTTTTATGTACAACTCATTTTATTATGAAGCTTACAAAATTGTTTTTGAGAAAATAAGTTCAAAAGAAATTGTAATACCTGTCGGTTCCTGCTTGACTCTGAAACCCCTTGTCTACATGTAAGCCCGGCTAGGTGTGTGGGAGAAACTGAATGATCAACAGACATTATTTCAATCTAATTAATTTATTGTTACCAAAACATCAATCAGACACAATAACAATCTAATTAAGGTAGGCCATCAAATAGTAGAGCACGGAGGTGAGATTCTATAACACAGAAATACTATTACGGACCCTCAACTGAATCTAAGATAGCTTAAATATGCTCAATATAAACTACGTCGCACACTAATAAGCTAACTTCTAATTAAACAAGCTCACGATACCTGTACTTTTTATGCAGCGGATCCTACACTTGAATCTTGCATGTGGTCTTTATCGGGATTGATCAATGTCGTTTGATCCACTGGCTTAAAGACCTCTTAATAATGCCATTATCTCTTTCAATCTTCAACAAACAAACTAACTCGCAACTCTTTGCTAACTCTTCTTGCCAACTCCAACGTACCAACACACAAACTCGAGAAAACAGAATTTATATAATATACTTCATTTACATAATCACGCTTTCTTGGTCGGCGAAAGTTGGTTGAATTGAAATATTTTTCCCCAGAAGAGTCCCCAAGGTATTAGTACAGTCGTGGATAGATCCGTCACAAAGTTATAAAATTACTTAATGAATATTTACTATTTAGATATTAATATTTTCTAATATAATCTTGTTAAAAGTTTTAGAATAAAAAAATTCTAAAAAATAGATTGTTTACATAAAGCATAGCTAGCAATTTTTTAAAAATGATGTATAAATCTTAAGTGGATATTAAACTCCATTTTTTTTTACTGAAGTGCTAACTGAATAATATATAGGTTTCTAAGTATAAATTTGATTGATATGAAGTTAATAAATAACTTTTAGAGCTAAGAAGTTAACCCAAAATTCCTTAAATGAAATTATGAGGCCATTATTATTTTCTTTTAAGAGTAGTAATTTGCAAACAACTAAAATATCTTTTTGGCAGCTATAAAATTTTAAGCTGTGAAATAGATAAATAAATTGCTTTTAAGCACATTATTTTAATGAAACCTTTAAAATTTTGCCTGTATGTCACAATGAATTAATTTTATTCCCAAAATGGGAACTAATAACTTTAAGAATGTTCAGATAGTTTTACTGACCTTGAAGAGAGATATTTTTGCATCTCTTATCTGTTTGTATTGATCTTAAGAAAATCAAAATTAAGAATTAGAAATGCAAGGCAAATATGACGATTTACTAAACCTCAGCAACTCAACAGTGATAAATTTACTAACCGAATTTTTTCTGAATAATAACGACACACTTATTAAATCATAAAACATCCTCAAACTATTACACTTCACTTCTCAATTAATTTATTCAGTCCCGAAATGAATCCAAACACTAAAAAAAATGGAGAAAATCCTCCAGAAATATTTTTACAACATGCTCTAATTAATTTATTAACAGCACCATACACAAACGAAAAGAAAGTCTTTCTGTGCAATAGTGTCAGGTACGTAATCTAATAAGTTAATAAACAACCAAAAATTGTTTCTTTTTTAAATGAGTTTACATACATACCTTACTCGAAGAACAATCAGATATAATTGGAAAAGTACATGTTGAAGAAATCAGTACAGAAGGAAAAAAAATCTCTATAGCAAGTCCGTGTCTATGAGCGTAAGAATAATTGATAAAACTAATTTAACCAAAATCAATTCATTACTGTCTGTCGTAATCTTTCCCCACCATTACACCATTTCCATTCTTTTTGTAGAACGACAGTAATTAACTTCTTAAGCCTCATGAAGCACCCAATAGAGCTCGAGTGATCTAATTAAATATATTTACAAAAAGAGAACAAAAAAAGTTTGGCTCCCAATCTGCCCCAACAATAACACACCTTTCCAGAAGCGAGTTTGCCCATGTATTATTATCTTCCAGGAGGTTTTTGCGCCGTTGCAAAACGTCAGGACTTGTTTAAACAATCATCTATGTTCAATCAACTGTCAGATCTGCATCTCTTAATTGCTATCCTTTTAATAAAATTCGTTTGGCTGTCTGTCGTGCATTTCCAATCTTTCGGCAAACAGAAATTTCATTAAGACTGCTTGGGTGGTTTTGATATGTTTGCACTGATTTTTGGTTCTGACGGAACCGAGACATCGCTTTGGTTGCATTCTGTATTTTGGGTTGCTGAAGTAAAAAAGAAGAAAGACAGATGGCAAAGTTTTTTTCATCTCCCCTTCTTTCCATTAGGTGATGCTATTTCTAGACTGAAAGTAACTTTTCAACGTGTTTTAAATTGTTACACATCAGTGTTGTCAAGAAGAACATTCTAGTAGATCAGTTCCTACCCCCTAAAAATTGTCAGAATAATATTTAAACGTAGAAGCTTCTGGAACTTCATTTGTGAATAATGAAAATACTAACATCTATACAGAAGAAAAATAATACTCACACTAAGGATAAGAATATATATATAAATACCAAATTTACTCGAATCTAAGCCGCATTTTTTTATGTCAAAGCTACTGAAAATCGGGTGCGGCTTAGAATCGAAAAAAAATATTCATTGAATGGTACAATTAGAGCAATTACAGGTTCATGTATGTATTTAAAAATTTAAAATACTGGTAAAATAACTAATTATTCACTTCTTATTAGTTCTCATTTTAAACTTATTTTAATTTCATAAAATTGGATATCGATAAACCATTTTACGTTATTTTTCCCTTTCCACAAAAACTTGTTGAGAATTTGGGGTGCGGCTTATAGAATTGATGGCGGCTTAGATTCGAGCAAATACAGTATTTAGAATTGTCCTTTCTTTATCTTTTTGTAAAAAGGTAAAAAAATATTAACACGTTATTTGATTTGATTTTTTACAAATTTTTCATATAAGTACGAGAAATTATTTATGCGAATACAGGCTTTACTGCACACTTTGTAGAGTGTGTTCTTGAATCTCTCTAGAATATAACATAGGAACAAGTCTTAGCATTACATATCAGAAATAATTTAATTGATTAATATAACTCATTATTATTATTATAATTAGATGGGACTGGTTGTTTAAATTAAATAAGAATATGCATCCGGTTCATTACATGTAAATAAAATATTATAGCTTGTATCAATTATTCTTTAAAAAATTTTTTACATTCACTTCAAAAATCTTTGGTAACGCACTAGTAGCAGACAATATTTTCCTGCAATTTGTTAAGAGCATTATTACATCGTTACCTTATTAAAAATATTTTCTTTTTCATGAAGATTTGCAATTGTGTTTGCCATAATGTATTTTTCAGTAAGTAAATTTTTCTTTTGGTTACACGAAAGAAGATTTTTAAATGAATATCGGTTTACATATTATAATAACATATTCGGTTATTACATATTATAATAACATATTTAATTATTTATAATAAGAAAATATCGGTTTACATATATTTCCTTAATTTTAGAATTGCTACATCATTTGTTCTCGTAGATCATCTATGATATGAAATTCATTATTCTAAAAGAATTAATCGATGATGTAAGTAAAAAAGGTAATAGTCTATAAGATTAATTTTATAATTAAAAGAGTATTATTGTTTTGTTTTGATTGTTGAATCACAATTTTTTCTAGACACAACAGCTTCTTCCCGCAAAGAAAAAATTAATCATGTTTTATGTAATCAAGCTATATTTTTATAATAAAACTCGTTTTTTCCTCCATTTTCATCTGTTTGAGTATATATTTTCACACGGTGGGAAATCGATTTAAATCCTCTTTTATTTAGTTAAGTTAAAAATACATTTATGTTTCTCCAAACTCAAATTCACAGAAAAAATATAAATTAAGAATAAAACGCTTAAAACTCTCTCATCTCTCATTTCCTTTCTCTTTTTATATATATAATTAATAATTATATGCTAAATTGCTATGCATCTTAAAAAGCAAAACAAAAATAGAGTATAACAAGACAGTATAGGTTAAAAAATAAAATAGCCTTAGGAACTAAGATTGTAAGGTTAAACATAGTTTTAAGTTCATCCAACTTTCCCCTGTAATTTGTCTATACAGTTGGGCTGCAGAGAAAAGAAAGTAAGTTAAGAATAAGATTCCATTAATTCTAAGGATGATAATCGTAACATTAGAAGAATGCAAAAAACACTAAATATTCAAAAATAAGTTACGAATGTTAAATATCAAATAAAAAGGGTCAAACATCATTGTAGATGTAAGAAGTATATCAGAACAATAAAAAATATTGCACAAATAATTTTTTCAAAGGTTTAAAATGTATAGTATTCAACACTTTCTTGTAAATGATTTAAAAATAATATACATGGCAAACTTCAGAAGTACATATAACTTCAAGGGTATGAGATAAATGCATATAAATTTCAGCGAAAATAATGCAAGATTTCTTTTCTATTTTTTCTTCCGCTATAAGCCAATGCAGTTTAAAAATTAATGCTGTAATAAAATTTCGCTTTTTTTTTTTTTGCACACATGTAAGCTTCAGAAAGATCTCTTTCATGTTTTTTAATGTTTTTTCCCCTACTTTTTCTTTACTATACAGCAACGCATTTTAAAAATCATAAATATTCCTACTATTGTAGAAACAGAAAATTCGACATAGTTGTGTGTGTTTTAGCATGGTTCATAATATGTTCAAATTACTAATAATCCAGATTTTATACATTTCTTTAAACGTTTACATAGTTGTATATATATTCTACTTGTAGTTACTTTTCATTCTTATCTATTCTAAACTATAAAGTAAAAATAATTATTTATATAGTATATGAAATAATCGTGACATTGGTAATGAACAATGTAACGAAATGACAGGACGAGGCCTTTGGTAATGCTTTCTTTAAGGTTTATCATATTTTAGATGGTTGATATGTTCTATATTTATGGTATTGATGAAGCAGTCTTGTGAATAGTTAATCCAGTTTATTGTACATTGAATATGTAGAGACACACAAACATATCTGGATAGCACAACACAGAAATTAGAAAACACACAACACAAAAATACACGTGCTATTTACATTTTGATGAAGACAAAGTTAGATATATATATATAGAAATAACATCATTTTTTGGGGGAAATAAAAAATCCCGTTTAGACGCATGAAAACAATTAATGATCTTGTATTTCTTGGAATCGCCAGTAAATTTATCAAAAATTCAAGATCTAAAGAATCAGTAATAAATGTACCAATATCAATATAATGTTTTTAATACTTTAGAAAAAAGATGAATTGAAACGCGTTTCAAAATAAGGTAATTGGATTTATGAATAAGATGTTAATAATAAAGGAGATTCGAATTAAAAAGTAGATATCAATTTAAGTTACATATATTTTGCATACATATATATTTCAAAATATCCCCCAAAACGAATGAAGTACATTGAAATTGTCTTCATATAAAAATTAGATTTATTTGAGTTAGTAGGGATCTATATATAGCGAAATTATGATGCCCTTTCTGGCAGCCCCCAAAATTGAAAGATTTATTAATGCATTAATATCCAAATATATTTTGCAGGGGACAGGGGTGTGATTTAATTTCCCAAAGTAATTTACTCTTCTTTTATAAGTAAACATTCCGAACTTAGAACACAATATCTATCTGTACAATCCATTTCAACTGAAGACAAGACACAATACTCGCATTTAATAAATAACTAATGATCCCAGTAAGAAATAGTCCAGTGCTGAACGATCACCCTCCGTCGACCATAGATCTTCATTTCGAAAGGGTCCGAGTGTCAGGGGAGGAAGATGAGGAGTAACGGTTCCAGTCGTTGAACCCGGGGCAGTTCCTGTTAGTTCAGGTGGTGGAACCCTATGAAATAATTGATGCGCGGGCGAAGAAATCAGTGCACAAAAATGCAGCCCACCCTCACCGAGTGACCCTCAACCATTCCATGAGTGATAACAGGGTCAGGAGCCTGAACTCGTCTTGTCTTGCTTCCGCCATCCCTGCAAAAGGTGAGTTCTGGACCAGTCGTGCCCGGGTCGCCACAATCTCAGATTTATGTTGGGATGCATGTTCTCGTTTCCACTGCAGAACAGTAGCAGATAAATTCTCGGCTGATGTACTGGAGGGTTCTTAATGTTTCTTTATTTCCCTTTAAAGAGCTGTTTAAGCAATTTACTGCTTCGTAATAGTTTTTGAAAGAATGAGGATGGTTTCATTGCAGAGGTATGCGTTTCATGGAATTTGTGAGTCAGAAATGGAAAGAATTTTTGTCCCTCTGGAACAGCGGTTAATTAATTCTAGAAAAATGTTCTGTCTCGGACATGACTATAAGGAATTTATTTTAATGTTATAAAGTCACATTAAAGACATTTTTTAGTTAAATATAGAACTACGCATTACATTACTAGATCCGTATTACAATGTGCTCTAGTTAATAATGTTTTTTCAAATCTAGCCAGTTTTAAAGGTAGGAAAAAATTATTAGCGCGCATTCCATTCGTGTATTAGAATGGTATCGCAGTGGTTTAGTGGCAAGTAAAGTAAGAAAGTATGACACTAATAACACTAAGTTATACTTAGCTTTATTTGTAGCTAAGCAATTAAATGATATCACTCAATGAAAGATTCAAAAATATTTAAAAAAATATATTGGTGAGGGGAATGAGTGAGTGAATATTAACGTCCCACTGTTCAGCTACACGAGGGCTTTTGGGAACGGTCCGCGTAATTTTGAACCATGGTCAAGTGACGCGGACGACACCTGAGCTGGCACCCCCTCTCCTAACTACCACACCAATGGGAGGACGGTTGAGCTCTCGACAGATTTAACGTGCATCGCTCCCCTACACGGACGGGACTTCGATCGAACTCATGACACGCTAGCCACGATCCGGTGCCTAGACCACTTGGCTACCGTGGCCACTTGGTGAGGGGGAAGCTATATACCTATTTTTCTACAAAATTAAAATTCATTCAAAGATGCGGAGATTTTGCTCCCCCTTTCTTACTCATTACAGATGTTCAGAAAGTTTTTACTTTAATTTCCATGAGTAAAGAATTATAGTTATCAACTTGTTCAGTAAAAATAAAAATATATAGATTATAATCATTTAGTTCCGACACTCATTAATGCATATACAAGTATAATCAATTAATTAATGAACATAATATATACATTTGATGCAATAGACTCCTATTAAACATACGAATTTCTATTTTTAATTCTCATATTTTGCAAAGAAAAATTCTAATATAATATTCGGAAATGCATTACGCAACTATTTTAAATGCAGCGGAAGTTTCTTATAATCTTAGCTATCTTAAATAAGCGGAGTTTTATGGAATTTTAGATTCAGAAATTCCATAAAACTGAATTAAGATATTGTCATCAAATAAAAGTATTCTTAAACTAAATAATTTTTAATGTCAAAAGATGTAAAAATAATTCATTATTCATATAAAAAAGATGCATGGTCAATTTTATTTCAATTAAAAACCTATTAAAAACATATTTAAGACAAAAAAAATAATAAATACACAATAAAAATAGTTAAGTTCAGTTTCTTTGTGTTAATTAAAAATATTTTCTTTTAAACATGCATTTAGAATATCATATGTAATTGAAGTCATAGATTTGGGTTATTTCACAATTATTTTAATATATATATATATATATATATATATATATAGTCTTCTAAGACAAATAAAATCTAGTTATATAGTTTCCTGCTTCTAATTTTCTTACTTATTGTGTACGAAACCTTAGGAAAACTTTGAATACGTGCTTTCTCTTCTAAAGTGTCTCTTTTTGTTTCTATTTCTATTTCTATTTTTCTTTTCATTCATGTTAGCTTTTAATTGTTTGATATATTTAAATTTGTTGAAACGTGAAAAGTTTTAGGCCTTAGCGTTTTTCACAACCATGGCTTATTTTCTTCGATTCTTTCTTCCTCTATTATGTATACATTTTCTCTTGAAGAGGAAGTTAGGATTCTATAAAGCAAGTTTAACCCTACTTCAGTGCCCTAAGCCACAATAGCAGCTTTAGTAAACATTTCCATTTTGGTTTTTTGACTTTTCTTTATATATTGGTTTAGGATTCAGAATTTGAGTTTTCTCATTTTTGCAGGATTTTTAATTTGTCTATTATTTCTTTTATCAAATATATATACCATGAGAAAAATCTTACAGTTTTTGAAGCCATATAACAAAAACTAACATCTTTTATAAAAGGAATGTGGTTTTTAAATCAGTTATGTCATAAGAACTTTGAAACGCGATGTGTTAGAATATGTTTTAGGTATAAGAATTGCTACAATACCTATTTTTTAGATTTACCGCCAAGGAAGCAGTGATAAGAAATGCATTACACTTTTACAATCTCCAGATCAATTTTAATAGTTCAAGCGCAATACCTCAAAAAGTCATTTTCCTCTTTGTTGGAAAATATCCAATTTAAAAGAAACAATTTCTTTCAGCAGTAGCTGTATTTCCAATAAAAGTGTAAGAATACTGCAATTTAAAAATCTATCCTAAACCTGAGTGCCTAGAAACTTAACAAGAAAGTAGATGATATTGGCTCTCATTCAAAAACTTTCAATCTCTTTGTTCGGTGTTTAATTTCCCATTTCTTAAGAGTAAGAAAAGAACTTGTAAACCTAAAATAGATAGAAACAAAAACAAATAAAGCACACGAAAAATAAAGCATTATAAATCTTCTCTATAAAAAAATAAACTTTTACATTTAAGATTAATTTCAAAGTGTGAGTAAAAGTATTTTTTGAAGCATTTGATTATTTTTTCGACAAGGAGTTATTTTTGCAACAAAGGGAGTTTTACTTCTGAATAATTCCATTAGAAATAATATCGATTAAATTCTGAAGTTGGCTTCAGTTAATCGATGAAATAGCAGAGAGTCTATTTTTTCCCAAGGCGAAAATACCATGTTTTTTTATGTGAACCAAAATATTTCTTGGTTACGAACAAATTAAGTTAATCAGAATTTTCTGCTTGAAAGTATTTTACTGAAAAAGGAGCGTAAAATATTTTTTATGGTTATAAGTAGTATAATATATCTTCCAATAATCGATGAAGAAACACATCAAAGCAGACAAGTAATCCATCTCATATATTTAATTATCAAAAACGCAAAGACAAGTAAAAAGAATGTTGAGTATTTCATGTTTTTTTTTTAATAAAACACTCTGCTTGATTATTTGTTTTTAATCAAAACTATTTTAAAGTAAACGTGTATCAGATACATTATCAATTTCATTATCTAAAATGGATAGTTTAAAAATAAGTGTTTATTTTTTTTATAAAAAAATAGTTTTTAATTGTAGTTTTTAATTACACCGTAAGAACGGGGAATTTTGTTGAAACAACAAAGATAATTGCATATAAATAAAGGAATTTGCATAAAATGTTTTCAAAAAAAGTTCTAGAGCATTCTTGGATATGTAATTTATTTTGTTTACGTTTTTAAACAAAATGTTTTAAAAGAATTTATTTTTTAGAAATTTGTTTCAAAAATGAGTGTATAAAACGTTAACATTTAGTAAGTTTTTTTATGTTCTACAATCACTGATAAATTATGATGCACAATTTTTTTACATATGTTGCTATAAGTAGACATTTTATGCTTACCACAACGCTTCCAAATATAATTCAGTGTTTGTATATGACAAGGTTGGCGAAGTTGTATGGATCAACGCGCCATTTTTTTTCCTAAAAAACTGTTTAATGATGTATAGATGTGTCGTCAAATAATTTTTTCACTTGTGATTATTAGGAAAATAACAAAGCTAAATACTAACAACAAAAAACTCTATTTACTACGAAAAAATACCTTCAGCACTGTATAGTTATAAATTTTTAGTTATACAAGTAATTCACAAATTAAAGTAACATTAGAGTGATTTTCTGTTGTTGCAGATTGGATGGCAAATAACCTAGTATATTAGGATTGTAAGATGTTACTTTTGTCGAATACATGCTGAATTTGAGTCACCTGCCAAACGGTTTTTAAGCAATTATTTTTGCTGTGGTTCACTTTTTTGACAAGAGGGTTTGTGATTTGTTTCAAAATACCGTTTTACTGACGATGTTCTGCATACCACTATTCTAGAACATAAAACACACACCACTTTGTCGCCTTTAGTAATAATGCAATGCTTCTTGGTCCACCAAATTTGAGAAATCTCTGTTACACTTACTATCTTGCACTTTTTGACTTTTGCTGAACTAGCCATGTTAAATAACAGTTAAAAATCGTATATAAAACACAGAAAAACTTTAAATGCAGTTGTGTTAATAAAACTGATTATGCTATGCGTAGACAAACTTTACATCATAAGCAATTGTAGTCCACGACATAATTAAGGCAAGACAATAATAAACGAGTGTGCTCCCCGCGACCGATCACTCGTATTTGTTCGTAATATTTCATAGTGAACTTTGATATTTTGAAATAAAATGCAAACCATTTTGATCACTGAAGAGCCAAAAATATTGTATGGCACGCGAGCTACTGTTTCACCATCCCTGGTATACGATACATAAAAGAGTATCAAATTATTTTGATCTAAAATCACTACGCAAACAAAAAAACACACATGAACAATATTTTAAAATTGTAATATCTTAGTATGTGTGGAGATTCTAATCCAAAATGTTTTACTTTTTGTCTCCTTATGGGGTCTTAAAATTAGTTTAAAGTAACAAGGCAGTCAGCAATTCTGAAATTGTAAAAATTAAAACAAGGAAAGCTGCATATAGCATAGGATTGAGTTTTTTTTGTGTAAGTGTCATCTGATATATACTTTATAAGTATCAAATATAAATTTATGTATCGTAAGAAATATTTTGTAATAATCAGTTGAAAAGCAGTCATGAAGTATTCCTTTCTTTTAGAAGTATTAAATATATCAAAGCGTAAGAAATCAGTTTTAAAAGGATGTATGGAAGATAAAAAACGTAAAAAAGACGTACAGAAAGTGTACAGAAGTATAAAAAGACTTTTTTTGAGTAAAACATATTGGTATTTGTATTGCACGCTTAGAAAAAAAAATATTGATTAGAAAGATTGGTGCAAAAAAAATTTCTTTTCTTTTATATAAAATTTCTTGAGAACAAATACTTAATTTAAGGGTAACTTTTTTGTTTTTTGTATTTTATAAAAAGAAATGTCCTCTCGTGAGGTTGGTGGAAGGAAAAGAGAGGTCGGAGGTACCCCCCCCCCCGGTGTTCTCCCTCAAAGTTGGGGTGCAAATTAGCCAAATCGTTCTGCAAGATGCTCAAAGGCGTACAACTAGCCCCATGCTCGAAGAATTACGTGGTCCTCAATTTGATGTTTCTGTTGATTGGGTGGGATAAGTAACAACAACTTGAATAGAAATATTTAGATAATGACAAGCAAAATGAATGCTATACAATTTTTCTGTTTCAAAAAACTTTTAACAAATCTAACCTTTTTTTCCGGAGGAAACAGCTTACATATTAAATTAGAAATAGTTTTGCATATGGGATGTTGAAATATTATCCCTTCGCAAAACACTAAAATCAAGCTGAAATTAATCTAAAAAGCATTTTCTACGAAAATTTAATATAAATCGCAACGAATTTATTTAAATTCCCCTGTCGAAAAACGGTCGGAACAAAAAATGTTAATAATATATATATATATATATATATAACCTTGGAACTGATTACTTATACTGCAGTCAATGGTTGCCAATTGTGGCAACCCAACCACATCAAACTGTGGCAATGGAAAAGAAAAGCTTTTAATGTCTGGTAATAGGGTTCTTGCAGTTCTGACTCTCAGGGCTGTCGGGGGTGGAATGGAAAAATTCGTGACGAACAACCCACCGGGAGCTACCTCCTACGCCTCCATTGTTCCTACAGCTGAGACTGAAGGGAAAAAAATCGCATCTAAATTCCTCTATTTCTCTCGTCTTTTTTCTGTTCTATTTCATAGTTTTGCTTTTATCCTCCCTTGATTTAGTTTCATGGTTGTCTTCACTTTTCGGGTCTGTCACACACCTAGATTTTTGACTTCAGGGGAAGAGGAGGAGAATTTCTTTTCTTTCAAAGTCTTTTATCTTATTTTTCGGTTTTCTTTGGAAAATTTACGAGTTCCCATTGTAGGGATTTTTTTCCAGAAATGTTTAATTGGTGTAATATTTTAGAATGAATTCTATCATATTTTTTATTAAAACTGCGCACAATACTAAAAAATGAATTATTATTATTTTTTCATCCAGTTGGAAGGCTTGGCTTTAAATTCTAGATTTTATACTCTATTCACTTTAAAGGCATTTGAAGTGTTCTGAGTGTTGTTCGCCGTAAAATATATACCCTTACAAATTATAAATGCTTTTTTTTGTAGTCTTTTATTTTTGAAGATACAAGTGTTTTCTTTTGCATAAAGGTTTTTTTTTTCTTTTTTCTTTTCAAGATTGTCTGAAGATTTTTTTTGTACATATTTTCTTATGAGTTAGATTTTCCATTCCATGCTAACTTTTCATATTATCCATACCAACAATTTATCTTACTTTGTTTGCTTTACTTACTTCTGTAAGGCCCGTATGATACTTATGATAAACGGGAATAATTTTATCTGTCAGCAATAAAAAATATTTTTGTTCCCAATTTTTTTAAATCACTTTAAAAAAATTAAATCATTTTAAAATTTGAGTATAGAAATTTTTAGAATAGAATTGATATAGAGTATCTTTTGAATAAATTTTTTAAAAGCTAAGTATTTTAAAAAATCTTCAAAAATAAAAACTTTAAGATAAGGACTTATTTCTTTATTTCAGAATCTATTTAATGCCATTGTATGAAAAAAAAATCTATTACTTTTAATATTGCTGTCTCTGAATAGATTTTTCTTATAAATTCTTAAGATAAATAAATTTTGCTTAAACTTTTAATTACATTTTTTTTGGAATTTTTTCTTTCATTTTTCAGTGGTAACAAATCATTAAGATTTCCCCCTCCATTCAAAAGATCTGTTATTGATTTCTTCATCATAATGACTCTTAAAAAAGTTCTAGTAATTATTTGTATTAACAGAAATAATTTTTAATTATGTAACAAGTTTATTTTTTCATAAAAAAAGCCCATTTTTATTCAATATAAAATCATTAATTTGCTGAAGTTCTGTAAGAACGACCACCGTTTTTTGTTTTGTGTCAATTTCAGCTAATGTTTTACCGTTTTATTAAAATTTGAATGAACTCAATATACTTATGTGCTTAAACAGGTTATTCATAAGAAAAAGGTGGCTTCGAAAGTTAATGATACAATTTATATTGTAGTGCTAAAAATGTCAAAATGTGTGGGTGTG
Source organism: Trichonephila clavata (assembly GCA_019973975.1). NCBI lineage: Eukaryota > Metazoa > Arthropoda > Arachnida > Araneae > Nephilidae > Trichonephila > Trichonephila clavata. The sequence continues at coordinate 155,515 of BMAO01037933.1, read as the reverse complement.
TGTGTTTTCAAGCAGAAAATTAATTTTGTAATCAATTGTTAACCATAACCAATCAACTGTTTACAGTTAACCTGTATTAAATGGTAACTATAAATAATATTGAATAAATAACTTTTTAGTTGCAACTGGAAGAACTATACTTCCTTTAACAAATAATACTCGTCCAAATTAAATGCGTTTTTAATCTGAATTCGTTATATTATAATCGTCTGCGGTTTCTTACACACATTTCCGATATTCTTCGTTCTGATGCTATAGTAAAGTGCAAACGATAAACTTTCTGATAGGAGCCATTTCAATGGAAAAATAAGTCAGAAAAAGTTTATTGTGTACAACATTTATTCAGCAAAATTGTACATTTATATTTTATGCTGAGTTTTCTTCTATTGCATAAGTTTTCGTTTACATGCTCTCTTAAATAATGATTTACATACGTAGGAAAATTATATAAATATTATAAAAACATTTTATTATTCAAAAAATTTTTTTTAATTTTATGTTTGTGTTAAAAAGTTTTCTTTTATTTTACTTACTATAGCAAACAACTTCTATTTTGAAGAACTTTTAACTAATTATTTAAAAATAAATTACGAAAAAATATTACTTTAAAAAGAATATATTGTATAATAGAATATGGTTACAAAACATTGTTTTTGAGAAAATTAATCACTGTTTAGCATATTGAATCATTTTTATGTAAAAATGTAATGTAATAAAACAACATTAAAATACAGGTAATGAAATTTTTATACTTCTAGTGCTATTCCAAGGGACATTATTCCTTGAATTATATCTTTAAAATCAAATTTTTTCCTTTGGTATAAATTTTTTTTATTCAAAATTTTACTTTCATTAAATTAAACCATCAAACAGGGACAACGTTGTTTTTCGACCATTTCGCAAATTATTTTGTTCTTCAATCAACTTACAACAGATTGTTGGACACTGACTTGGTGAAATTACGGAAAACTGTTTCATAGTTGGCAACGATACTTTTCTAATCACAATATCTTGATAATTTTGAAGGAAAAAAAAAGAGGAAAGATTTTTTAAAATTATTTTATGTGTTAAATTTGTTAATGTTAAACTAGATTTCTTTTACAATCAAATCCTTTTTTTTTTCATTACAAATATGATTGAATAGGCTACTTTATGTTAACTTTTAGCATTATAAATCTTATAAGCCTACGATTTAAAAAAATGTTGACAGTAAAAATATTTTATATGTATAATTCATTAAATATGTCAAGTATAGACAAAAGTAATTGAAATTCTTTCATATAAAAATAATGAATCATCTTTATAAATTATGTTAAAAAAACATTTTAAAATTATTCTCAAACATTGCATACTTAGTTTACTTTAAAATATACATTTAAAGCTAATATTAAATAAAATAGCGAATATTTATGCAAAAATATAAAACTTCATTTTTTAAAGTTCAATATAAATGATTGTTTAAAACGTTAATGTTATGCATAGAAAAAAATCTTGTTTTATTGATGGTTCAATAGATTAACAAGAAATTTACTTTCACAGTAAATATATATTTAACATTCTCATATTTCTTTTTATAGCTTCCTGTATCAATACAAAAGAGAAACTACAGTTTAAAATGCATACTCGAAATACTTGAGTTTCAAACTTATAGGAGAATGAATGTATTATGACTAAATACTTTTTTGTCCCTTGAGCTTTCCATAGAGTCACATAGTTTGTTTTTAATACCTCTTGTTTAAAAAACAGTATATATATATATATATATAATCAGTTACAAAATCTCTTAGGGAAGCATTTAAAAGAAAAGTATATTGGGACTAATAAGTTAGTATAAGCCGCTTAAGCAAATTATAAAAAAAAAACTTAATACGTAGGCATTAAGATACATTTTATTTTTTAAGGAAAACAAAGCATAAAACTACTCATAAAAAATAAATTTTGAGAAAAAAAAGCATTAGTATAATAGCTAAGTAAAAGAAATTCAATCGTTTAATAAGAAGAGAAACCTGATAAGTTTTTAGAAGTATTCTGAACACAAATTTAATTCATAATAAAAATTCAAAAGAGCAAGAATATTCTCTCTTTTGATATTTCAAAAACATCTTTAAATTCTTATACGAGTTAAATTTATATTCGTTCCTCTTAAAGTTCCACATTATATTCCGCTTTCTTTGCTTAAGTATTCATAGAAGAATTTTCTTTGAATGTATGTTTTTCTTTACAAATTACTTTTTTAAAATCATTCTAAGTGGAACAGCGATATCAATTTATTACAAGCATTTTTTTTAGAAACATTAATGCTGAATATTTTGATAGTTTGTTTTATATTTGTTCGATTAAATAAATATTTTTTGGTTAAAATAGTTTAAAATATATAATTGAGGAGAATAACATTGTGAAACGAATGCTAAGAATAACTGATTTAAAAAATATTTGATTTTTTTATTATTTTTATTGTGCTGAATTCATCATTTAAAATCAATAGTCGCGTATTGATTTGATGTCTAAATAAAACAACTTATTAAATTGCTAAATTCAGTTAATTAGTTGATCTAATTAACAAATTTAGGATGATGTTCATGCAAGTAATATTCAATTGATCTTTCATATTGTTCTGATTTGTAAATAGATAATAAAGTATTATTTTTAGGCTGTACGTTATTTTCGTAAAGGGGGGTATTATACAGATTGGCCAATGAATTAGAAACCTTTGAAATTTGTATTTGAATGCATGCCAGGGATAAATTATGCGGGTTTTTTTTGTGACGTGGGTTACACGGGGTTAGAATGCTAGTATAAGTAAGGTGTATGAGTGCTTTTCACGATGAATGAAGTAAAATGGGGAAAACGACAGATCTTTCACCATTTGAAAAAGGGCTTATTGTTGGTACCCATTTAGCAGGGGCCTTGATTTCGATGACAACTAATCTCCCTGAGTTCTCAAAAGCAGCCATATCAAAGGTTTTCGAAAGTTGGAATCAGAACGCACAGTCCTCTTCTAAAAGACGTAACTGCGGTTCGAAACACAGTTTTCCAAGAGCGTGATCGGCGTCGACTCCGACTCATTGTACGGCAGAACAGGGACTTCATTGTGCTTTCCAACAACACAAATCGTAAACCAAGGCTCTTCCCTACAGATTTCCTCTCGAACCATGCGCAGAGAATTGCAGAGGATAGAATGCATAGGCACACAAAGCACATGGATGTCTGTAAGGAAACCACTCATTTCTGCCCGAAATGCAAAAAAAAAAAAAAATTGTTTACAGCGGGATCGGAAAAAAAGACATTTGATATCTGAAGGATTAGAAACGAGTACTTTGATCAGATGAATCGTGTTACATCTTATTTTTCTCTGCTGGAAGACGTCAAATTTGACAAAAACCTTACGAAGCCATGAATTCATCTTACCTTACTCGCAATGTGCAAAGGACTGGTGGGAGTATCATGATATAGGGTATGTTCTTCTGGTGTGGAAGTGGCGCCCTGGTGTTCCGAGAGGGTAAACAAACAACCATGTGAGGCTTAGATATACTGGAAGATCAAGAAAACCCTACAATGTTGTGTTTTTTTTTATTCTGATAGCGACGGATACTTCATGCACAATATTGCAACTGTACATCAAGCCAGAAATGCTCAAAATTGGCTCACTGAACTGACTTCCTACCAGAGACGTCTTAAGACTTGTTGCCCTGGGCCCCTACGTGAAAATAGGCCTTGAGCCCTTACACAAATGTAGACTCCACCTATGACCCTGAAAGATCGGTAGTACATAGAATAAGTTGTCAACTACTCGTACAAACAGTTACCCGAAACAAACGAATGTACATGACAAAATCACACAATCATAGACCGACTGCCACTCTGACTAACTGAGTAATGATAGTGCATGGTGTCCATGTATAGACCTAGGCCTATACATGGACTACGGTTGACATTTAAACCGAATTTCCCAGTTTTTCGATTAATATAACCGGAAATATCATTTAACTGATAAAATTATTCGAATCTAGATCTTATTAAGGCTAAGTCGAAAACAAAACGAGGCCTTCACTGAGGCTGAGGCCCTGTGAAGAGTGAGGCATGTTGGCCCATGCCTTAAGACGTTCCTGCTCCCAACAACATCCCTGGCCACTGCATAGCCCATATCTTAATTCCATTGAAAATGGTGGAAAAACACATCCGACAGCCCTCTCCTCTTCCATCTAATTTACAACATCTAAAAAGCCGTATGAAAAAATCTTTATAATCGGCTTCCGTTATATCTTCAGCCACATCATCGAAATCTATTTTATTTTTCCACTCTCACTGTTACTTTGATCTATAAATAAATAATCATTATCCATTCCTCTACATTGTTAGATATACTATAATTGCGCTTGTACATTTCAGATTTCTCTGTAAAAGAAAAAAAGATGAGTTTTATATACGGAAAATATACCTCAGACAAAGAATACAGTTTGAAAGGTTTGGTGGCGTTAGACACCGGACTATAAGGTACTTTTCAAATTGAGATAGGTGTGAAATCATTTCATTCAACAACAATAATTGTGAGGCATCGTTCCTTTTTATTAAAAGAATTCTATTAAAAATTAAGTTTCTTAAAAATTAGTTTAACCCCTTAAGCGTTCATTTTTTTAAATCAAAATGCTTCAAAAAGGGTACATTTTTTATTGTTTATAATTAAACACCATACTAATTTCCGCCATTACCATAAAAAACAAATGCCGGATGAAAAGCAATTCAGTACCGTAGACAAATTGCATCACCTTATCAAAGTACTAGCACTAAACAACACATCATAAAAATTAAAAATAAGCGCAAATCAAAGAAAGAAAGCAAATATTTGTGTTTGTGTGCCCGTATAGTATACGGGCAAACCAGTTGCGGCCACTTTCGGTTGCACGTACGTTGTTTGGGCAAACCGCTTACGGAGTTAACGTTTGCACTACCAATACCTTTCTTTTGGGAAGGGTATATGGGCCGATTGGTTGGCAAAGGCTGCCACCAGGCTCGAAATTGACATCTCCGTTAATATTCCTAAGCCCTTTTACAAGAAAAGACTTTTGCAAGTCTTGGAAGCAAGAATATCTCATTTCAAATAAAGGGAGCTTAAGAAAGAAATTTTTTCCAACCATTAATAAGAGACTGTCATGCCATCATTTTTATACTTACTTGTAAAAATTTAATTATTATTACCTTAAATTGGTTAAAATATCTTTTAAAGTTAACATAAGTAGTGAGAAATTGGGGCATGGTAACTTTAAAAGCTATTTGAACAAATTTAATTTGGTTCCGTCATCTTCCTGCGATTGTAATATCGGTGGCGAGGAAAATGTAGAACATGTGCTCCTTCTGTGTGTGTTCCAAGTTTGTCAGAGAAAGTACGATCCTAAGACTAGCTATTAAGAGCATTACTATAAATTAGTCTCCAAATTTTCACCAACTTATTTCCACTAGAAGTGCTTTGGAAAAATTCGTAAATTTATATTAAACATATGTAATTAAAATATTTTTCCTTTCCTTTGCAATGTGTGTTTTATACTTACTTCTGTAAACCCCGTGTGATACTTGTGGTGCACGGGGATTCATAAATGTTTTCAATAAAAAAAATCCCCTTTCTTGCATCGTCAATTACACTATTTACTTCCATTATTAGACTTGAAGGGGAAAGCTCGATGATGTTTGAACAAATGTAGATATACCTTGTTTCTAAAAGAATTCAATACCACAAAATAAAAGACAATAAACATTCAAAAGCATCAGTTCCAGACCTTATAAATTATTATCCCCAGAATCAATAAACAATTGCTCTGATAACAGGTTTAATCTAAAAGAAACGGAATTACCTTACTTCAAAACAAAAGCAAACAGAAGTAGATAAGGTTCTCGAATGAAAACCAAAGATATTAAAACTCATTTCGTTCTGAAGGGATGTCTGAAGGGGTCTTCTACCCCCACCCCCTTCTTGAAAAGCAAAAGAAGGAGAGCGATATATCGAAAAACCAATAAGAAACAAGAGGCAAATATTTATAGCCCCAATATGCTGATGCTGCAGCAAAAGGCCGGATCTTGTTTTCGAACATACTAAGGGGTAAATTAGGGGAGCAAATATCCGGCTAAGAAGGATAACAAATCTAATTTGTTTTCCTGTTTGTTCGCGTGTATAACCCATTGTGAAATATTTGACTTGATAGTGATAGTTGGGAAGAAATAAAGTTGTGCGCTCCGCCGATATTGTGGCGTGATAGTTAGGTGTCAGTTTTTTCCCTTTATCCAGACGTGTAAATATTTTGAGATGTTCTTTAGCATAACAATGCGGTGTTCAGGATGCTCACAGAGTTTTTTTTATTCCGTCGTTTCTTGCTTGTTAAAAAGTGCTTTTGTTGCTGACACGGTTTTCCTTTCAAGGAAGATGGTGTTAAAGAAAATTGCATTAAGAATGTTTGTGTATATATTTTTAAAAAGAGATTCATTTAGGAATGTTTTATATTCATATTGTAGAAGATGCTTTGGTCTTTCGTTGTACAATAGGTGAAAAAATAACTTTTTTTATATGTTTAATTAGGCATTATTTTTTATGAGAAGTTAATAATATTATACTTTTCATGATGAAATGCTTTGAGAATTAATACATCTAAGCAAAAATACAATACAATTGATTCGCGTCGTAAAAAAGTATTTTTGAGGATTTATTATCATAAGACTTTGTTACATTCCTAAGAAGAAAGAAAGTTTTTCCGACTTATTATTATAATAGTTAATTGAATTAATGAATGTTTATTTTTTTCTAGTAACATTGAAAGAATTTTTTAAAAAATAGAAATATATAAGGAGTTTATTTTAATTATATTAAATTTTTTTCAAAACTGGATATTAAATTATTGAAGATGGAACTCGGCATTAGGATTTAATATAACTAATAATAAATACATTCTTAATATTTGAAAACTTAGAGAGGTGGGAGAATTTTTCATTTGAGAAACTAAACAGGATTCGAACAATTTTTTTCTTTTTTACGGATATTAATCGTAAGGGAGCTCTTAAAAAATGGATTTGAAGGGAAAACCATATTCATTTTTTAATAAATTCCTTTAAATTGTTAATATTATAAAACTGTAATTACATTATCTACTGAAATTATATTTTACAGTTTGGTTTATCTCTCCAGATTTAGTAAATTGCTTACACTTCATAGAAAAGTAGTTTGACATTAGATTCTCCGCAAATATTTCAAGACAATTGTATTGAATAAATTTGTCACGAGCTCTCGCCCACGAAAGTCTGAGAAAGCAACGAAAGAAGAGACATTTTAAAATATAAACCTCTTTATTAGGTCTATTAAACCACTACCTAAAGTCGACCTAAGCTGGGGCAAACGTCATATTAATTACTAATTTAAATATCTATAATAATAAATTCAATACTTATCGTGAGAATTAGATCCTCAGAAATAATAACGTTCTAAATTGACCTGTCGAAGGTCCTTTTTCTTGAACCCAGCAGCTTCAACAATTAATTATATAGATTCCGTATGTTTGTCCGCCAACCTGTCTCTAACTACCCTCTTCCCGACTTTAAAAATAGTCACTCTCATAAAAATAAATCACGGTTCCTTTACAGAAAATGGTTTTATAATCAAATAGTGTCATCGATAAAATATGCCCCTAGAGATTTGTAAGAATCGCGAATGGAACCCGTTTCAGAGGGCGCGTTCACATACAGATTTGGATGGAGTCAACTCTTAAAAGTATCACAAATATTGATAAGTTAGACATTTTCTGATCGAAGGTAATAGAAAATACGTACATTCATGAGGTTAGTTTTTCGCTAATTATTTTTAGAACATTGTCATTTCTTCATTTTGTTTATTTTTTCGATCATTTTATGAACGGAAGTTGATGATGAAGTTGTCTTTACTGACGAGTCACGCATCTGTCTACAACACCACGATGGTCGGATTCGAGTCTGGAGACACCGTGGAGAGATGATGCTGAACAGCTGCGTTATGCACCGCCACACTGGTCTTGCACCGGGTATTATGGTATGGGGTGGTATTGGATATCACTCTCGCACTCCTCTAGTACGCATTGCCGGTACTTTAAACAGCCAGAGCTACATCTCCGAGGTGTTGGAGCCAGTTGTCTCTCCTTACCTTCAGGGCTTGGTCACAGCCATATTTCAACAGGATAATGCGTGACCACACGTGGCACGCATTGTCCAAAGGTTCTTCGTCAATCACCAGATTGAATTGCTTCCCTGGCCGGCTCACTCTCCGGATCTTTCGCCGATAGAATACATGTGGTCCATGGTTGCTCAACGATTGACCCAGATTACACTCCCAGCTGCCAAACCAGATCAACTTTGGCAACGTGTGGAAGTTGCTTGGTCTGCTGTACCCCAAGAACACATCCAAAGTCTCTTTGAATCAATGCCGAGGCTTGTGGCAATGGTAATCTCCAATAATGGCGGCTACTCTGGCTACTGATTCTGGCAGGAACCACACTTCACAGAAGTCTATAAATTAAATCACTTGATACTTGGTGAACATATTATCTACAAAATAAATTTTGTTGTGCTATCTCTTGTCTTTCTTGGTGTTGCATTTACGGTGGCCAGCTGTGTATATTCGAAAATTTATCCATATTGTAGTTATTTCTCTTTTTATTATTCAGTTATTTTTAAATTTTAAATATTGTTTATTAAACAATTTGAAATCGTTTTAATGTCATCCAAAAAGTTTTGAATGGAGATGAAGGTTCAAAAGAACTAACTCCCATCCCATCAAACTACAATGGTTACTTAGTTTGAACAATTGAAAAATAAAAGTTTCTTGCTCACAAATCTTTTAAAAACAGTTGATTGATAGATCCTTCAAAAACCGAGTCATATACATTTGTCCCCCCCCCCCCGTGTGATTCTAGATTTTCAGATATTCATTTAAGTATAGCTGGAACAATCCTATGTAAACAGTGATACTACTAATAAAAAGAAAATACTATCGTTTGAACATAAATTGATACTCATTGTTTCCAACAATTTTTTTAAATTTATTTATTTGCAAAACTCCTCATGCTCCACATTGCATAACACGAGGCTTTCAGATGTAAGTGGTTACACAATTATGTAATTTAAACAGAATTAAAAATACATCAATAAGAGAAAAATATAAAATAAAAAAGGAAGGAAGGAAATACACAAATATAAAAAAGGGGAGTTACGAATAAAAGTTCAAAAATCTATACAGTAAACAAATTTTTTTAAGACATTAAGACTTTCAGTACAATTGACCAAGAAAGTCAAAACAGGTGGTCAGAAAATACCTAAACGTTTCAACTTCTTTTTAAAATATTCTCTTTTACAAAAATGTAGGTAAAAATTAGTAGCGCGCACAAGAATTTTTCAAGGGGGGGATTGGGGTCCAGGATCAAAAGTCCACTATTCTTGGTATCATGCTCCAATACGCCGCCCAATATATTCTACTGATTTCGTCGATTTTCGGTAACAAAAAACAGTAAAAAATTAATAATTGAATGAATAATTAGAATTAATTAATAAAATGAATTATTAATAACGAACACTTCTTTAAATTTTACGTACTATATACAGAGGATTATAGTCAATTGAAAAAAATGAAAGGTTTTGGGTGGTGCGGACCTCCAGGACTTCCCCCTTGTGTGCTCCACTGGTTACAATACAACAATACATGTTACGCAGTTTCAGCAACCTGACCACAAGAGCAAATATCACTACCAATTAAATTAAATCTATACAAATAGTTTCTAACAATTTGAAAGTAATTGTAACGAATATGTGAGTATAGACAGGTTTTAAATTCGATAAGAGAATCCAGTACATTCAAACAACAAAAAAAGCTATAAGAAAGAAATTAATTTACTAGTTTTATAATTATCGAAAAGATTTGAACAAAATATTAAATGACCCTCGTAACGATTTCTTTTTTTTTCTTTCGAAAAAGAACCAATTATACTCTTTTAAAATAACCTTACTCCCTGCCGCCTTATATGTGTCTTAATAACCGCTACACTCTTCTACAACATCATTCCCAAGTTGGTAAAACTTAATTAAAAATCACCCAAACAAAACCCACTCCTCACTCTGTACAAAGACCAGTCCTTCTAAAAAAACATCCCCGATTAACCCAATCAAAAATTACCCACCGACATTCCCATGAATGTCATTCGACACTCTCCAAGTGGTAGGGTAATCACCCATCTTAATTCATACATTCCCTATGAATCAAACGCGGTTCTTTTTCCCTTCCACAAGGTGATTAATTTAAAGGGCGTTATTGTTGCCAGATTGCGTGGGATGACATGTGACGGCCATTGAAATTAAGTCGTTTGGCCCACACCGTGCTAATTACTGACCTGTCCCATGGCGGAGTGAAAGGATTTCATTTCGCCAAAGAAGACAGCTTCGGTTTTTAGGGCTGTTACGCTTGTCAAGAGGTCTTTCTTCGGTTTTCCCATGTTGGGACACTTCGAGATGGACAGTTGGGCTTTATTTTTTGGCGGTGAAATGTCTTTTCGTTTAAATGATATTGGAAGATGTATGTATGTGGGTCAAAATAATTCATAAAAAAATTCTGAATGTATTTAGTAATGATCATTTATGTATAATGATATCAATGATTTATTTTCTATTTTTTAAACACAAGTAAAAAGTTGTTAATGATTTGTATCAGGAACAAATGGACTTTTTAAGATGGAAGGATCCATGCTATAATTTATAAGTCAGTATGGCTGCATTAAAGAAGTTTACGCCTTAAATTAAAATCAAGTGTAAGAACCTGGTTTAGAATTTTTCAGTACTAATATAAGTTCGTGTAGTTACACCACATATACCAGCTTTCCCCATACAGGGTCCTTTTAATTTACAATTTAATATTCTTTTAGGATCTCAGTTTTTCACCTCTCAACATTTTAAATTAAAAATCATTTCAACATTAAATTATAGGATAAAGAAATACGGAGCGCACTTTATACTATATACAAACAAACAAAAATGTTATAAATAAAAAGGAACATTGTTTTCAAGTCGAAGTACAAAATTCACAAAGAAAATTAAAACAAAATATTAATATCTTAATATTTTACTGCTTACAAAGTTGTTCTGGTTTTAGCTTCTATTTTCAACAATAGAAAATAAATTAAAAGGCTTGTAAATCAAAAAAGCCATTTTTTTTTAATCCTGAAATCTCAGCACAAAGCCTGAAAACTTGCAAATATATTACTGTAATTATATTGCGCGTTGCTTTACTTCATATATGTATGTACATCAGTGCTTCTCAAACTTTCATTGTTGGCTGCCAAATTTTCAATCCTAATTCTCATCGCGTCCCCCTCCGTACAATAACAATGTATTGAATGCTATAATAATGTACTTGACGTAAAGCTTCAATACGACTTTAATTATGAACCATACAAATTAAAAATAAATTTTAAATTTTGAATATAATCTTGTATATGGCAAGCCCATGGAAGTCTATTAATTATTAAACCAGTTCTTAGTATTGTTACATTAATTATAAAATGCATTGTGCAGTACTGATACATTTATAAGTGTATTATATCAGTGGAATGTGTCTGAATGTATTTGTATTTGCTTCTTTTCACTAAATTAATAATTTTTTTTTAATATATTTTCTACTTTTCGATACGCTCACGCCCTCCACGTAGGGTTATCATGCCCCTCCACAAAGGTGGAAGTTTGAGCACACAGTTTGAGAAACGCTGATGAATATAATATAATGTGTGTGTGTGTTTTATGAGTGTGTACATATATATACACACACACACAACATACATACATATATATACATATTAAAAATTATTCTTCCTAAACTTCATTTATAACTTTAACTTTTTGGAATTAAACAAAAATTAGAGATTTTATCATTCTGAGTCTGAAGTCGCTAAGGTTCTTAAATAACATTTCTAATTGTAATTGGTTATTAAATAACATATTTAACTGTAATTGGTTATTAAATAACATATTTAATTGTAATTGGTTATTAAATAACATATTTAACTGTAATTGGTTATTAAATAACATATTTAATTGTAATTGGTTATTAAATAACATATTTAATTGTAATTGGTTATTAAATAACATATTTAATTGTAATTGGTTATTAAATAACATATTTAATTGTGATTGGTTCTTAAATAACATATTTAATTATAACTGGTTATCAGATATTATAGCCGCAAATCTGGCCTAATACTTTTTCTATCTGAATTCCCGTCGTGTTTCAGGGTGCATGTATATTAAATCTATCGGGTCTCAAAGTCCTTCCGCTTGAGTAGCTTGGAGGAGAAAAATCAGATACTAGGTCAAGCCTCGTCCTCTCATCACTTTATTGGGATTCTAAACTACAAGGATCATTGTCAATGGTTGGCGATGAACCTCGTAATTTCAAATCTTGGTCAAATGAAGAGGACGATACCTGAGCTGGCACTCCCGCCTCCAATTTCAACCTTAAGTCAACAGAATATTTAACTTACATCATCGCCTCTGCACGACGGGAATTCAATAGTATCAAGACTTGAACTCGCGACTTCGGCATTGGGAATATAACCGCTAGGCTACCTCGGCCGCACTATACGAAGTAAGTTTTATCTCGTGATTTTAAAGGATAAATTAACATGCACCATTCTAATATGAAATCCTAACAATATTACAAGACATTTTTAATTAATAAAATGTTTTAAATTCGAATCTCGTTCTTTAAGTTTGGCGAGAAGCCTTCTCAATTCTATAATGTCCTGCCTAAATAAATATAATGAAAGCTTTAATACCATTGCTGATTTTACTTATAAACATTTTGATAAAAGGACGTAAAATATTAATTAAAATACGTTCTGTTATAATTCATATTTCTGGGCGAATTAGTCCTTATTCCAAACTTAACAATGTAGCAGCTCATGTAACTGCTGAGACGATATTATTTATGACCAAGTGGAAACCAGCGTCCCCTTTCCGACGGACACTGGTTTCAGATGCGGAAACTAGTCTAATCCTCACCAGATAGCTTTATATAATAGGATTATGCAAAGGGAGAGGAGAGGGGAGAACCTGAGTAATGTGGATTATTGCAGAACTGTGAAATCGGTGCGAAATGTGAAACCTCTGAAAGGCACTTTTCGATAACACACTTAGTTCCCTTCCGTGGAGAGGGATTACGCCGCTTCAATTTGGATGTAATACCCCAGGATCCTGTCCTTTGAGTAAATTACTATTCAAATTATTTGTGGATACCAGGTACGATGCATAGTTAATGAAGCTGTTAAGTGACTCGTGTGTGTGACTTTCGGATATTATGTAGTGTGAGCGCTTCAAAATAATTTAAATTATTTCTTTTAAAATTTTTTTTATCACAATCAGATTTATAAATAAATAAAGAGGTAGAATACAATACTGGGAATCTGTCATATACTACTCATGGGGAAACCTTAAAACTGCCAACAACAAATACTTATACTTTTGAATTAAAATTAAAAACTACAATATAATTTTCAATTCATTTAGCCACCCTTGATCTTGACAATTGATTGCCATCATAATGTAGTACATTTTTAATATACATCTGCATATATATATATATATATATATATATATATATATGTGTGTGTGTGTGTGTGTGCGTGTAAGGATAATTAAATTAGATCTAAAATTAAATGGCTAGTCCATTTCTAACTTTTATCTTCCCGTTACATCTTCAAGTATTAAATTTATTACCCAGTTCGGGAATATAGAACACATTGCTCTAACCTTGCCGGCTCCAACCATTAAGTTTTATTACCTATATGTCATCCTTAAATTCTCAAGTATACCGCTTCAATAAGACATGTACTTGAAGACATCTGGCTTTTGAATGGTCGGGACTCTTGAGTTTTAACACGTTCCGTCTCTTTCTCTCTCTCTTACAAACAGATTACAAAATATCTCATGAATAAAACGGTTAAAAAATAATGTCTTGAAATTCATTAAAAAAACCACGAATATATATATAATATAAAAAATCAAAAATTATAAACTAAATAACTATAGTCATGATAATAAATTCTAGCCATAGTATACTAAGAAACTCTGGCTTAGAACCAGATACAGGTTTAAAAAGTTTTGGCAAGCCAATCTTCACCTGTATTGCAATACTTGGTCACAGGAATAAAAATTTCTAGAAAGTTTAATATATGCAAATAAAACATAATATTAATAAGAATAATAGTATACCTATAATATTTACTAAATACATACATAATATATATATATATATATAGAACAAAATAATAGGAACACCTATTTAAAAGTGAGTCGTCCTTCGATCATTCAATAAACGGCCACCTCGTGTCGTAACAGTGTTACACCCCGTAGTGGTGAAAGAGAAGGTATCAGGTAAGCATTTGATAGTGTGAGAGTTGCATGAGAAAATTTTGCTCCTAGCAAAGCATGATTTTGTACGACCTCTCCTACGTGAAGAGAGGTGTAATATATATATAGTTCGAGTTTCCCTCGCTGGAACACCCGTGTCCATAACAGCCAACCTTGTGGGTGTTTCAAGGACAACTATGTCAAGGGTTATGACATCTTATACAAACCTGGGTAAGGTGTCTTCTGCCAAAGTCGAAGTTGAAGAACCATGATAGACGGGTGATGATCAGGATTCCGCCTGAAAACGCAAGATTGCACTGCTGCAGATAACATCCAAGATAAATATCCACCTTCAGAGAGAGAACCTCGTATTCATGAAAACAACTCACTGGAAGTTGCATGCTGTGAACGTTCATGGCAGAGTAGCTATTTCAAAACCGTTAGTTTCGGCACGGAATACTATGAAAAGACTACAGTAGTGCCAAGACCACCTAAACTGGACACAACTGCAATGGGAACAAGTCGCATAGTGTGTTGAATCCTTGTTTACATTGTTTCAGACCACTGGACATGTGTATTTGTTTGGCGAACACCGGCAGAAACATTTCATGTTGACACTGACTGGTTCCAACCGTCAAATATGGAGGGGGTTATGTGATGGTTTGGGGCGTAGTACCTTCCCATGGATTGGGGCCTCTCGTTAACTTGAGGGGGATGATCACAGACGATCACTATCGAAGCATTCTCGCAGATCATCTTCACTCTATGCAGGCTCTAGCCTCTCGAAGTTCCCTGTTCTGGGTGGCGGGGAGCGCGAGTGGGCGACGGGGCCCCTTCGCACACCTCAGACCTCGAGGACCCTCCTGAGACTCCGAGGGTCCTGCTCCTGCGAGACTCTCTTTCTGGAAAAACGTCCTGTGTTCCAAGATGAAAACACCCCTGTTCCCACATATCACTGTATTCAAGCATGGTTAAATGAGCATGATGATTAAGTGGAACATCTAACTATGTCTCCAGTCACTTGATCTGAACATCATTGAGCATTAGAGGAGTTTTTGAGAGAACAAAGTCCGTGTTCGGTTTCCACCACCACCCACACTCTCCTAACTCGAGACGGTCCTGCACGAGTAATGGGTGTTCAAGACTTTATTTGTCACTCCCATGTCGAATGCAAGCTGTCATTCAAGTCAAAGTTAGCCCAACCTTTTACTAATAATTTTTTTTAAAAAATTTTCCACAGATATTCTTATTATTTTGCCCTATATATATAGGCTTGTTGTACCCTTTTTTCAACTTCGACACTACACCACTGGAATTATTTGAGGTTCAAACAAATCAATGTGCAATAGTTTTACAATATTTCGCCTTGTTGTCTTTAGTGGGACCAGATTCAAAATCAACTTTTTTTTTCAAATATTGCCAGTTTTAAGCTACGGCCGGAGTACCTGAGTGGAAAGTCTCCATTACATCAAAAGCAATCATGGGATATAATAATAATTGCAGTACATTATATTAAACAGAGTTTCAGATTCCTCTTATGATGTTGTACGAATGCTTGACTAATGATTTATCTCCAAATGTCATTCTTGTTACCTGACTCATTGTCAATTATAAAGTCCATTGTCAGTAGTTGATTGTATTGTACTAATGGATTCTAACATACTCAATTCTACGGGGTTAGCAGGAATGAATGACCCTATTACAAAATTTAATAACTCCCAGATGAATTAACATAAAATGATTATTAGTATGAAATTGTAAGGATTCAATATGAAATTAAGAGTTTGTATGATTGCTTTTGTCCAATAGAGGACAGCAATGTTGTAATCAAGATGTTTTCAAAATTGTGAACAGAAGTGGAAAGGGCGTCGCAACGGGGGAAGAAGTTTTGAGTGCTCTCGTATGCAAAAAATCAGTCAGTAATCACAGTTGAGGGTGAATTTCGGAGAAAGTACCATAGAAATGCACCGACATTTAAGAGTATAAGAAGATGGTATAAATAGTTAAAGAGGAAATTGGATGCCTGTGTTAAGGCAAAAGTTCAGGGTGACCAGGTTGTACACCAGAGAATATTGAAAGAGTGCGAGAGATTTTTATAAGCAGTCGAAGGAAATCGACGGTTCGTGCTACTCGTGAACTTGTGTTGCCTCAGTCTACCATATAGACTGTGCTGAGAAAAAAATTGCATTTTAAGCAGTTCAAATTGGAAACCGTGCTAGCATTGAACCATAATGACGAGTTGCAACGTCTAAGTTACTGCCTTTACAGGGATGAAGCTATGCAAAACGATCATTTTTCCAATTAACTCGTATTTACTTTACGTTAAAAAAAGTTACGTACGAAAAAAATTTCATATTTTATCTTTACAATGAATCTTAATTATCATTTTATGTTTATTCCTCTGGGAATTATTAAATTTTGTAATCGGGTCATTCATTTCTGATAATCCTGTATATTAAAAAATTATAGTTAAAAGCATCCGAGGAAAAATGTGCCATATCCTTACCAACATTAATTTCGTTCGAAGCAAAGTTTTAAATCGTTCCTCAATGTCTTAATTTTACATTTTCTGGAAATTGCTATTCGAAAATAATTATATACGAAGAACGCAAAGACTTAAAAATATTATTTATTCAGAAAGAATAAAGGAACAGACATCGGGAAAATGCTGTTAATGATAAATAAAGAACCTTAATATACTCGTGAAGGAATTTTTCGAACACAAAAATAAATCTTTAACGCTGTCACGCAAGCAAATTAACATAAATATAATGTAAAGCATGGAATTTTGAAAGTTTTACCAAAACACAAAATGATTCATGCATGTTTATATTGGTTGGAAAAACCTAACAGTTTTGTTGTTCAGTCTAGAACTAACAACTAGAACTTTTTTTTAAAATTTTAAAAACAAACCTCTCCTTGTACGATCAATATTTGTAAGAATAAAAAGTATACATTCATTACAACAACAACAAAAAAGATCACACTAGACAAAAGAGTTAAATTTACCTGCTTACATTAGCTATGAAAATTATAATATGTTATGCCAAAAAAGTTAGAATATTTAATTAGAATATTAAATATCATAAAAATTAAAGAGCCCTTTTGCAAAGGTAAAATAAATGTGAATTCAGCAAATATAATTACAACACAAGAAATTATTGAAGAAAATTGCATAGATTGTAATAATTACTATTTAAACAAACATTCCTTTGAATTTACCAATAAATTACACTACACATTTGGGTACCAAATTACGTACTAATTTTGATACGATGTAAAAATAACATAAAAAATACTTTGAAATATATTCTCTCAGTTACAATTTTTATGTATACATATTAAAATCTGTATCCCTGACCTGTTCTTTAATAATTCTGAAGATTATTGACATAATCAAATACTAGCTAATGCATATTGGTCAACTCTGCACAGCTTCACAATAGCTACAGTGATGCATTAGCTACTGCTTACAAATTCAGTTAATATAATCATATATAAGCTGACGTCATGAGTTAGTTACTACATGCAAGTCTACTTATATTCATGATTGTCAATGCATATAGGTCAACTTAACACCCAGTCGTATATTAATCATACTCATAAACTACATATCCACAAGTTGAATTAACATAGCATACATTAAATATAGACTCTGCACAAAACCTGTAGACTTAACCAGAAAGAAGTATTCCCACATAACTTTTCAGACACAAATATTGGTTCTAAAGTGAGAAAATGCTTCAAACTTTCAACCAAAGTTTAGAAAACGAATTGAAAATTTGAGTAGTACTTATGGCTTCAAATTTTCCAGTGCGCTAATGAGAATAATTTTAAATTCTGTTGAATTATATATATATATATATAAATCCATTTTCCCCTTTGCTGATTCCCGGAACAATCGAGCTAAAATCTTGTAACCATATGGTTGTAATACCTAGATTGTTACATCTATGTATAGTGAATCAATTTTCAACTGGCTATCCTATTAATTTTTCACATTGTGAAGTACTTATTGCACTTAATTGGGAGATCCCTTTTTTTATACTTCATGGATTGCAAGAATAATAAAAACATTTGAATTAATAAGAAATAAACTCTGCTTAAGAAATTATCTAGACGGTAAATCAGTAATTAAATATATGTTTTAAGTACTGCTACGTATATGTTTTCAGATTATTACTGAATTGCAAGAATACATAGTCAAATAGCAATAAGTTAGAGTTTATTTACTTGTACTAAATTACTGAAGTTACTATGAAATTAAGTATATTTTGTTTAATTACGCATGTTATTTTTGACAAATATGTGCTTTTTAAAAAAAAATTTCTGCAAAAAGCAAAAGTTGGTAACAGAGAAGCACATAAACTGATTAGCTAGAAACACATGATTGTATTTATCGTATGATCATGGCGTTACAGGAATTTATGAACTAATTGGGTAGAAACACACGTTTATCATTATCCTCAGACTATGACGTCACATGGATGACGTCATTTCATTTATCATGTGACTATGACGTCCCAAGGACAGTCCATTGCATTTATCATGTGACTACGACGTCACGTGGATTTAGTCCGTTGAATTTATCATGTGACTATGACGTCACATGATTTTATAAATTGACTGGCAGTGAACATGTAATTACAGTTATTATGGGACTATGACATCACTTGACAGTAATTAAATAACATAAAATTATTTGAAAAATAAACTTTAAATAATAAAATTACTTGACAAATGACTTGAAAAATAATTCAGTAAATCAACTATTCTTAACTTAAAGTGAAATATTTTTGAAGTAATTTCTTTCTGTGCTAAAAAAAATGTATTTCTTTCTTTTTTTAAAAAAAAAAGTTCTATAAAAGAAGAATTCTGCAGAAACACTGCGCATCGCACAAAACGTGTTATCATATTTCCGAAAGCGAAAAAATAATTTAATTATAAAGCAGCACAACCCATCTTGAATATCAATACATTGTCGACATGAAAGAACGGAAAATTGTTCTTTTAAACTATCATAACCGAAACTACCTCTGAAGCTTCGGAAACCCATTTAATTAAATTATACAGAATGGTAATGAGTCTGGAGCCACCTTCAGAGGCTGTTCTTCCATTTTTTAATCTTATTTTACTCTTTCTTTAAAAAAAAAAAATGAACCTTGTAAAACGGCAAAATTAATTCAGTACATTTTGCATTCTTCTCCGCCCCCCCCCTCCTCTTTCTTATAACTTTGCCATTGTGTGAAAGGTGTTGTTTTATTAAGAAAATTGCGGAGCAATTTCTTGGCTCGCAAAAGATATTCCCGGATATCTTTTTCCGTGCTTTTTTTAAAAGCCCTGTAATTAAAAAGTGTTTCCTCTTTGCATTATCGTGTATCAAAAAAAGAAGAGAAAAATTTTTCATTCTTTTTCACTCTCTCAGAACGCCGTAGGTAGTAAAGATACGAGGCAGTGTTAAAATCGAATGAAAGTAAAATATCTTAGAGCAATTAATTTTTACATCCTTCCTTACAACGTTTTAATTTCATTTTCGATCGTGAGGAAGTGAAGAGAGTTTGTGCTCTTACCTTGTTAAATTTAAAATCGTTCCTGATATTTGAAAAGAGTGTGATGTTTTTCAACAAAGAGGAATAAAAAGAATTAATAATCAGTTCATAAACGGAGACCAGCTGTAAAAAAGAGAAAAAAAAATACTGAACCAACAAAAAGGAGGAAATGAAAATAATTTTTGATTGCGAATAGAAAAAGGAAGAAGGTTTCTTAAGGTCTCTTTTTGCTGTCGGTTATTAGATAGTTAAACTTTTGCTGTGCGAGTTTCAAATCAGCTATTGTTATTTCAGAATATTGTAACCATTGTTCCCAACATTGCTGCCGTAGTTGTTTTCCTTTTAAAATATCCCGTAATGTGCTACTGTTTATTTAAAAAGGAATGATATTTTCTACTACTGAACCTATAAATAGATTGAATAATTGCTTATTTACGTCACAATTTAAAGCTACTTATTGATAATCTACCATGTATGTTTTTTTCATATCGTAAAATATTTAATTTCCAGAAATTAACAGTTATTCTATTTGATGTCTACTATTTTGACAATGTAAAATATTTCGTTCTATTTAGATTTCTTTCTTTTACATTTTGAACAAATTTTTAATTGATTACTTAAATTGTACAGCATTTATAGGTATCGCTTAGGTTAAAAATTCTCTTTCAAATGATTATTGTCTGCTTTAAGTCAATATTTCATGTTATTACAATTTACTTGATTACTTAGTATATTTGCCAATATAAAATCGTCTGTTCATTAAAGTTATGCTGCTTTAGCTGGCATCTTTTGTAATTATTCTAAATATGTTTTTTCAGTGGGAGAAAAAGAATTGTAATGTATAATGGACGCTGGTTGTACTTAATACGTATTTATATAATTTTTGTATATTTTTCAGGTATTAGCACTCATATTTTTGTCCATTTGAATGATTACAAGAATAAAAGGTAAGTGTGGAATAAACTTTAACTAATATTATTCTCAACTTATTTAAATAAGATGGACGCTAAAAGGTTAAAAAAAACCTGATTCCTGATCAAAACCACTTCTGTTTAAATATATAATAAGATTTTGAATTTGTTTGCATGAAATTATGCAATTGTTTTACACATGAAAATGCTTAAGTTACTTACTAAATTATATTTTACCTTTACTATATTTTTTTATTAATTTTCAAAATTTTGGAAATATTGCAGTAGCATTTTTTATAAAAAGTAGTCATTTTGAAAGTATTTTGAGGTCCGGATAGTTGAACAAAATGAACTCAAAATACATTTACAAATTAGTAGTTTTTACCCGGAAAGTCTAAGTTGCTATGAAATTTGTCCTCAGATAATGAAGATTTAAAGCAAAATTAAGATTTTTCCAACAAAAAAAAATATCTCATTTATAAATGGCATTGTAAAAGAAAAAATAAATAAAAAAGAATAAATAAAAGTCTTTTTTGAAAATTAAATTTATTCATGAAGAGTGAAATAGGTAACTAACTACTGCATCTACTGTATTCAGGTAAATTCTAGTTCGAGTTCATGAGAATATATATACAAATAGCGGGGTTTCTTACAATTTTGATAATTCAATAAAAAGAGGGTATTGAATTTGTGATTCAATTTCAGTGAAAAATGTCAAAAGAAATATTGGAGGTTTAATGCTTTAAATAAAAGGCATTAAAACCTTTACTTTTTCTGAATTGAAAGTTTCAGAATGAGATGACATATTCGTGTCATCTAACATTAAAGATTATCACCACCATTCTCCTAGTACAAACAGCTTTGTTTTATACTTAAGTAATTCAACTAAAAACACAAATTAAAATCATATACATATGTTTGCAACGCTATGTAAATTCACATTAAATATTGAAATAGCTGCTAATAACTTCAAAAAATATTCTTCAGGGATTATTTTATATTTTCAACAAAATACAAAGGTCTTCAACACCGAATTTTGCGCACATGCGCTGAATATCTAGTCTACTTGAAACTTAACACGAGCTTTGTGATATATATTGTGTATAATGCATGAGATGTATGTCAAAGCATTTATGCCTAAAGGTTACTAATGTTTGATCTTGAATTTACTAGAACAACTGAGATTGGAATATCTCTACGCGTCAGAAGCAGGCACTGAGTGATGAGAGTTTACACAGTAGTGATGTTAAATTGATCTCTGGTTGTTATATATAACAACCATTCATCTTCGCATAGTTATACTAATGTGTTATTGGGTTTTTTCTCTTTTAGTTTTTGTAATATTAGTGTCTTTTTGTTTTCTAAAGGATGTCAGATGAGAAACAAATTGTATTTGTTGCTGTACAGTACTTATAACATGGGACAAAATCCATATGAACTAGAAATTAAACAATACTCCAAATGAGAGATAAGTTGATGATTAACTGTGTGCAGTACTTACTTGAACAATGGACGCATTTAATGGAGTATTTTGCTATTTTACAAATTATGGGACAATGATCATGAGAAAAATCGTGTAATATTTTTTCCGCCTATGTAAAGAGAAAATGGATTGTTACACTCATATGCCGTTCTAACTGAAAACATGATTTCTGTTTACCGGAATAATAGTTTATTTATTTTTTGTTGACACACAACACTCTTTACAAATACACGGCATAGAATCTTATGATTCTTCTTTAGACATCTTGTTTCACACTCGTCGAATCTCTGTCTTCCCTCCTTTTCCCACTAAAAAAATCAGCCCCTCCATACATCAGCGCCCTCTTTTAACCAATCAGATCATCCCTACATGCTTATTCTTTACATGTAACAGTGCTCCTCCATCAATCAAGTCATCTCTGCTTGTTAATTCTTCACAGGAAAACTCAGCATAAGACATGTTAAATATATATAATTATTGTATAAAATTTCACAGTATAAAAGCCAAGATCAATTAGAAAGTGGATGAGAGCCTCACACTTTATAAATAATGCCGAGTACTGCATGAAATCATGTAGGAACTGGAATTTAACTTTCAAATTCTGATAAGCCTATTTCAACATAAAAAAAGAGATCGGAGAATAGCAAGGACCTTCACAAAGTGAGGCGCCTATGTGGAAACAGGATACTAAATAGCGTATATGGTGCCAAATTTTTGCAAGCATACTCGTTCAAACATTAATATTATAATATCTTGAGATCCCTAGTCTATGTGAAAATCAGATTATCTATTGAGAAAACGACACACTCATCACTAGATCTGCAGAGCTATTAGGCCCACAGATTTGAAACTTGGTAGGCATATTTCTTTTGATGAATAGAGATCCGCTAAGAACGGGTTTTAAGGAATTCCAACAGGGTTTGCGGGGTGTTACTAGGGCGTACAGGTAAACAAATTCTCGCTTTTTAACTATTAGACCTATAGACTTGAAATTTGATAAACATACTTCTTTTGTTGATTTGAGATCCGCCAAGTACAAGTTTTGTGAAAATTGACTCCCAAGGAAGGGCTGGCTGAAGGGCATAGAAATAATTATACTTCAATTTAAGAAATTCAAGTCCTGTCCTTTTTAAATCAATAGAGGAGGACTATAATAATGTTTTTCAATACGACCAAAGGCTTAATGCTAGGACTTAGATATCAATAACTTTGAAAACGGTATATTTGTGGCCATATAAAATAAAAGTGGGAGCGTAATATTTTTAGTTTGATTATATTACTCATTTCTACTAGCATCAAAAACTTTTTTTTCCAGCATCCAATTTCATACTATATACATTCTATTCCAGGGGTAGCAAACATTTATGGATCAACGTGCCATTTTTTCTTAAGAAATATTTAATATTTTATTATTAAAATATTAATATTAATATTTAAATAAATATTAATATTAATGCTGAATTGGAATCATCTGAAAGTTTCTAAGCGAGTCTTTAAAGATATTCATCTCTGAAAATAATGACTCACAGGTGTAGGTAGATGAAAATATGGTTAAAATAGCATGGTCCAACTTCTTCAAACTGTTAAATGTGTCTGTAAACGAATTCCATGTCTCCAAAATTTCATGACTAGCATTTTTACTTGTATTGCTTGTTAATATTTCTGTTTCAATCAATTCCAACCTTTTTCCTTGTTTTAGTACATTTTTGAATCCATATTGAACTAGACTGAAAATCAGTCCGTTGCATTTCAAATTTTTCTATTTCCAACCAATCGGATAGGGACAAGTTGAGTTTATTAAATGAAATCTCTCTCTCTTCCATCGAGCTACATAAAAAACTTGAACATTTCCGATAATTCTTAGAATTGAGAAAATCGCTGAAAACTGAGACCGATCACTCGCGTTTGTTCGTAATACTTCATACTGAACTTTGTTACTTTGAATTAAAATGCAAACCGTTTTGATCGTTGGAGTGCCCAAAATATTGTGTTGCGTGCCATGAATGAATATTTTGTGTACTATACTATACTATAATTCATACTATAATGCAAAATTAATATTTAATTTTAACAGCGTTAAAGTACAATATTGTCACATTTTTGAAGTATTTTAAGGATATGGATTTACATTAAATAATCATACGAATTCTTTTTAATACAGGGACATTTTTTTCCTTCTTGAAAATTTATTTGGAGTGTAAGACTTTGAGACATTATGTGAAAAGGCTATTTTCGCCTATGTACGACAGTGTGGACTTAGCGCGGAGCACATTTTTAAGCAGAAAAAAAATGCCTCCATTTTTATAAAAAAATTGTGACATTGTAACTCATGCATTTGTTTATAATACAGTGTTTTTAAAATTTCAAAATATTTCATAAATAATCAGTTTTTTCTTTTAACATGTAAAGGGGTAGCTCATTTAGCCTTACGGTGTAGCAGGAAAAATTTGAAACACATTTTATAAAAGGAAAAATCTGTCAACTCTGATAAAAAATGAATAGTATAATAAAATAAGTGATTCTCTATAGGATAATGAAGCCAGAATATAATATTAATGTTCGAGTACTTTTATACCTAAAAAAATATTTCGAATTTAGATCCTATTCTTTAACATTAGCCGAAGACAGCCTTAAGATTATATTGTTATTTTAAAAATAAAAATCGTAGCATATGGATATTCATAAAATTTTGGATTAAAATGTTTTTAATTTAATCATATTTACATTTTATCAAATAAGACCAATAATACTCTGAAATATAAGGCTTTCTACCAAATTTTCTAAAGATAGAATCCTACTTTTAACCATAGCATAAATAATTGCACTAACTCTTACAAAAGACACAACGGAGCACATCACGCGAACGCAAACAGCCATCCTTCAAAGCCAAAACCACATAACATCCACCACGACTCCAAAAAGAACTAATAAAAAACAAGCTTCTTAAACTTCTGACTCCCATAGGAACCACTTATCCCTACGTGATTTACCGAAACAGCGTCCCCAGATCGAAGATGGATCTATAGACTTGAATTTATATAAATAAGTGAAGAGAGGCTGCTTCTTGGACCGTTAAATCTGTTCCTGCCACCTCTCATAAATAACTGAAAGTTTCTCAGACAACAAACTCTCTCTAAGTCCATTTCCTCGCATCAAATATGAAACACGTAGTTTCTATCTGAAACAAACTGGAGGAGGCGTATTTCGAGGTGGGTTGGGAAGATTCTTCTTCTGGGCAACTCAAATGTATCTTTTGCGAGAGTGTCCTCCGTATCAGAAGTGACAGATCCGATTCCAGGCTTCGGCTTTCAATTTCAAATAGTATTTTTGACTGAAATAGTGTCCTTATGCTTCGTTGTTGGTGGGGTTGGGGATGTGAAACACAAATGTTTGTGGCCACGTATTTGTGTTAGTTCAGTCGTGTAGGGAGTGTAAGAAAAGTATATTATAGATTATTAGTTGGAGACAAATGTATATGTCTCTTTTCTGTCGTAAATATATCTTAACATTACTGCATGATATTTTATTCGAACTATGGAACTACAAGAGTAACATAAGTTCATTTTTACAAATTGAAATTTAAGAACAGAAGGTTTTATTGAAATACATACTGTGCATTATAATACAAAGTGTTTTTTAAGAAAGTAATGTAAAATCGTAATTTATAAGTATGTGGAAAAATATATCTCTTTTGCATTAATGTGTTTTGATTTATAAAGGATTAAAAATATTTGATTAAATAGAAAAAGTTGTAAAATAAGGTTTTATTTCGGTTGTAAATTAAGCGTGGATTAAACGCAATGTTTATTCATAACAATTTGATAATATTACTTTTCTTTCTCTGTTTTTTTATTGAAATTTCAAAACTGATTGTGACAAAGATTTAAGATTTGTTGGTCCAAGCACGGTTTCGATTATGATGTAATGGTGCTTATTTTTTTTTTATTTGTTAATTTGCTGAAATTGTGGATGTAAAATGATAATAAAAGTTGTGCTGATTTGTTTTAAGTAAAATATTCTGACTATGATTTAATTTGAAATGAAATATTTCAATTAAAAATGAAATATGATGAAATGAGGAAATGTCGGTAATGCAGAAATAATGTGAAATAACGCAGAAAATATTCTTTTCTTTAAAAAAAAAGTTTTCAATTTTGCAAAAATTAAATAATTATTAAAGGAATAATTATATTTTTCAACTCTCCATGTATATCTATTTTTATTCGAATGAATGAAATAGGTGATACTATGTTAATTGAAAAGCTTAAAAAATCACATTATATGTATATGTATGTGTTGGAACCGCAAGCTCATGAGCTTCCATTCAGAAATCCGATTGTCATCTGCTTCAAGCAGTGGCGTAACGGAGAACATTTGGGCCCCCCTGCAAAGTCAAGTTTTGGGCCCCCAAGTTGGATTTTACAAAAAGGGTAGATACTTGGTGGCAGTCAGGCTTTGCCCCCCCCCCCGCGGTGCGGGGGTGTACGTTGCGCCACTGGCTTCAAGACTGAAAATGGATCCGTGGCTGAACACTATAAGGTGCCAATCTTTTGAATGCCATGTAAATTGTCTACGATGCCACCCCAGACTAATCAATTGATGTAGTGGAGTTAAGGTCTCTGTAAGCATAACCTCATTCCTCAAGCAATGTAAAATGGTGGGCACCATTTCAGTATGGATGAGATTGAGAGCGCTGGATTGCAGACAATGCCATTGAGATCTATACCTTGGCCTTCTAGAATCTTCATTACACCAGTAAGTTCCTTGCAGTAATCGTTGCTGATAGCAATCAGTCAGCTGACAGCTTGTCAAAGCCGTGTCCGTATGGTGCAGATGGTGGTCTATTGCTTGGTGTAATCAACAAGGTATATGCATACAAGTTATGCTACCACGATCGATGTCATCCAATCGGTTATCAATTTTTCGATAAGGATGTAATGGCCTAATTAATTGTGTGTCTAAAGAAACTGTAACACACAGATTACAATAAACAACCTACAATTTATACCCTACTTTGTGCAATGTTATGTGTGCGGTAAGAACACGTACTATGATATAAATTAAAATTCATTGGTCTTGCTAATTTAATCATTTTTATAAGTAAAAAGAAATTTGCATTTAGAGATGATCGTAGATCGGTATTATTATTTTTAGACGGCTTTTCTTTGTTGCAAGGATATTATCTGGTAAAATGGAAACTAATTTATTTCTTTTTGCTGTGAATTGCTGTTTCGAAAATAAAATATTTTCAGTCATTTTTATATGTTATTTTAATAATTCTATAAGAATTATATATACAAATTAAAGTTTCTCACTAGTTAAAGTATTCTAGTAATATTATTGTTTTCAAAAGTTTATTCTCGAATTTAATGAACAAAATTTATGAGCTTGAATAAATATAAATACTTGAAAAAATATAGTAAGGATTGAAAAATTTATATTATAAATTCATTAGTAAAAATATTTGGATTATCTTTTGTCTTTTTTGACTTATGATGCATTATGTTAAAAATTATAAAGAAAAGAATATGAGGGTAAATTTAACAGAAGCAAATAAAAAAAAATACAATGGCAAAATGATTTTAAAAATGTGTATTCTGATTTCTGTGTTTAAATATTTACATAAAATTGTGGAAATAACAAATTTATTTCGCAAATGATTAAAAAAATTTTTTTGGCAAAGATAGTTTAAAATGCTTTCTTTTCCCAATTCCTGGTGCAGAAAGAGCTTTAGAAATCATTTACAAAGAGTAAATAATTGTTGCTATATTACGGTTCAGTAAATAGTTGAATTATTATTTTTTTAAAAAAAATTCTACATAAATCAATATTTAATTATTTATACTAGTTTCAATGCTACATTTGTGATGTAAGTCCGAATTAACAAAAATAGTAAAAACACACTTGAAATATTATTCTCGAAAACTAACCAGAACTATAAATTGAAATACTTTTGCTTGTGTACATTTAGTAATAATAATGCATGTGTTTTGAATTTTGTATATCTTAATAAAATAAAATTAAAAAACTCTTTGGTAAAAAAAATTAAAACCTTTTCCTTCATTGTCAGCACAAAAAAATAATTATAGAAACATATATTTGTCATTAATTCATCTTTTCTCGTTTATAAGGAACAGCAATTCATAGATAAAAGCTTATTAATGAGTAAAACCATCACAAACATTTCTGAATCGATATTAAAGTCTATTGAAAAAGATTTTTAATTAAATAATATTCTCTCTGTTTGCCAAAAATAATTTACTTGTGATTAAAACGGATAGTTTTAAGTCAGAAAAAAATCCCTGATTGAAATTTTTAAAGATTTTTTTAAAATTATAATTTAACAAAACAATAAGCTTTCTATTCTTTTGTTTTTCTGTTTTTAAAATTATTGTAAACTAGATCTTAAAAACATTTTTTTTTACTTATTGTCTTGTGCGTGTCAAACAGCAATTACTAAATGGATTATTGAAAATGGATGGGTAGATATTATTGTGTGTGTGCGCGTGTGTGTGTTATAGAGAGACAGAGATTTTTTAAACTCCGTTAAATGAGTATAGAATCATGGTTGGTAGCTAATTTACTAAAACTTTTCACATCGCCATGAGGAAACATGTCTACTTACACTCAAGAGTAAATTACTGAATTGCCTTTAAAGACTATTTTACACTATTGCATTTGTTAAAATTGAAAGTTTGATTCACTAAGAAACTCCACTGAAAAAAATGATCTCTTACATATTTAAAAATTCTTTATAAACTATTTATTACACAGCCACATTGTTGAAAGAAAGTTAATAAATGTGATGCAACTTTGTTAGTGAGGCTGGTAAATTATGTATGTTCAATGTATTTTTTTTTTTGCTACACATTTTCTCTCAAAATTTCAATTCTTCAGAATTGAAATATTAATTATATATCTTTTTATTCTA
Source organism: Trichonephila clavata (assembly GCA_019973975.1). NCBI lineage: Eukaryota > Metazoa > Arthropoda > Arachnida > Araneae > Nephilidae > Trichonephila > Trichonephila clavata. The sequence continues at coordinate 126,247 of BMAO01037933.1, read as the reverse complement.
ACGTCAATTAATGTTGAGGAAAAGTTTTCAATTATATATTTTATCTGCATTCTTTTATACAGACTATTTGTCATCTCGTGTATATAATGCAGCAACTCCTTTTAAAAAATAGAAATAGTAAATGAAGAAATATACCCAAACTATCCATCTCTTTATACTATATTTCCCATTTCAGGGCAAAATATATTCACTGTTTTTGGAAAATCTTAGCAGAATATTTTTAAACTACTTCACCATAAAATTCAGGACTCGGAACCTACATTCTCAGCTTCTCTCTCTACTAAAAGCTAAAATAAACTCCAACGAAAGTACAAAATCATTTCCCTTAAGGCTACTCTCTCAGAGACCCTCATCCAGTTGGAGAAGACGGTCCCAGTTAATGTGTTTGCTCTCCAGCACGTCCAGCCAAATCCCCCCAACTTTTCCAAGACCAAATATGATCCTGGGTTACCGTAAAGCCGAGATTTCGATGGCCCCCAAATGTCGCCAAAGCTAGTGTACGTGGCATCTTTAAAAGCGTTACCATACCTTCGGCAACAGAGAATCGATTACGACTTCGATTAATCGTTGGCCAGAAGACATCGTAACTGGATTTCGAGGAAGAAAAGGCACTAGGTAGAACGATAAAGGCTAAAGTCACGTCCAACAATCAAGAAGGACTGTCAATTCGGTGATGGGAAGGGTTCGCACCTGAAGTAGGGTTCATCAGAACATTTAGCCGTACGATATTGCTTTTTGGAAGAGTTGGTTTATTGTTTACGATAAATTTCGAATGGTGTCGTTTTTATTCCCATAAAATGGAATCGATTTTACTCACTCTTTTCTCGATGTGGTGGTTTTGGAATGCTTGGTAATAAATGTTTAATGGGTAGTGAAAAAATCTTTAAATATGTAACGATAAGAAATTACTACGGTTTTGGTCGCCGGATATACGCTTTTAAAATTAAATATGAATGGCATTATGGTCGTTTGAGAAGATTCCGTCCAAATAAAATGTGGATTCAACTATTAAGTTGGAAAAAGTGGTCGCATTGGAATTTTTTTCCGCCTAAAACATGTTCTAAGAAGTGATTTAAATTTGCCTTCGAAGACTAAAAGAAATCAAAATTGGAGAAAACAGACTAGTAAGGTTTAATCTACTTATAAGATATTTAATTGATCGATTATTCTTTAAAATGTTGAGATTTTTACGTGAAACGATTAATAAACATGTAAAGCTTCGATCACATATGATTAAAGTTTTATCATTAAACACTTTTTGTTGCTTTTTTTTTTTTGATAAAAGAAAAACCTTTGTTATAAATAGTTATTGGTTCATTGATTTCTTAGAAACCTAGGTGATTGAAAGTAACAAATAAAAAGTGGTTTATTAATGAATAGTGTATGACTTGAAAATAATTTTCAAATAATATAAAAATATAATGTAACTATTGAAAAGTAATTGAAAAAAAAACTTACCTTTATATAGTAATTCATTTAATTAAATATAGAATACAGTTCCTTAGGATATAGTCTTGGCTTTCCTGTTCTTTATATTTTTTGAAAAATGTGTCTTGGTCATAATGATTAGAATTCATATCAGAATATTTATAAAGATAGAATTTTTCTCTCACCTAACTATAAAAAATATTAATTAAATAAAAGTATTAAATTAAATTGAAATTTTATACATACATACGTAAAAATAAGCAAACTAGATTTTAAAAAAAGCATCAAATACACCCAAAAAGGCTTTCTAAAATTATTGCTGTTCTCTAAACTACAAAAAATTGTAAAATTTGTTGAGATTATTTAAATAGAAGTTACCCGGATAAATACTTTCTAGCTATCAAATGCATCTATCTAAGCCATTTTGAAAAAAATACATCTAGATTAACAAAAAAGAAATAAAATAAATTATTATCAATAAAAATGCATAAAATAGCAAAACTTTTCTACAAAAAATGCAATTGTAGATTTTAAAAAAAGGAACTGTGCTCTCTCGAAGCAATTTTTATTGCAATTTAAACGAAATTGGATTCATTTTGTTCATTTTTAAAAAAAATTCCATAAGTAGTAAAATAATTATCAATTTGATTTCCAAAACAATTCCAATTTCTTTCAAGCAAGAAAAATTTTAATTTTTCCTGAAAGCAAATTTTTTTATGTAACTATTCACTTTAAAGACCAATAAAGCTAATTTTCTTAAAAGGTATTTTTCTGCTCAATAAAACCAAAAAATGAATATTATTATGCAATGAGTCACGAAAAACTTACTTATAGTCTGAGTTTATTGCTCCGCACTTCTAAACTTACTCATATTTACTGAAATTCGCTTATGTAGAACAGAAATTTACTTAAAAAAATATAATAAAAAACTTTGTTAAAATTTCATTTTTAGAAGCAGCAGACAATATTTCATTATTAAAATGTAAAAATGAATAAAAACTTGGTTATCTTTTCATAAGTTATTTCATTATTGAGATACCATTTTTTATAGGATTTCGGCATTATTAAGAGTAATTTTTTTCTAAAAATATTATATACTTTAAAAATTATTTCAATTATTATTATTTTAGACTTTTAAAAAGACAGTTAACTTTCGCTACAGTTAAATAGCCAAGTATTTTTGAAATAAATAATGTGTTTGTTTTCTGACTGAGTTTTCTAATGATGCTGATTCTACTAAATGTGATTACGAATGATGAACGATGTAGTCTTTGAATTATAGATTGAATGATTTTTACTGCCTACCTCATTTTTATCAAAACTAAATAAAAAACTCTATAATTGCCGTTGTTCTGGACGCTTCCAGACACGTTTTCGATGGTCATCGGGACTTGATTCGAAATGGGACTCATTGCTGTAAACAATTCTACTTTAGTGGGTGAGATTACAGGTCAAATGCTCTGGTTCCACAGCCACACATGTAATCAGTCACTGACCTCTAAAAGTTAATCGCTTGCAAATTCTACCGTAAAATATGTGCATGTGCAATTTTGTCCTATTGGGTTAACTTCTTTCTTTGCCGCTTTTTATGTTACAATGTGTGTGTGTGTAAGGAAATCTTAAGCTGAAAGGAAATTACGTAATTACATTAGCGTTAATCTACACTCATGTCCATAAATTAAGGATAATTCAGAATCACACAGAAATTGAACTCTAAAATAAACATTTCACCTGTAGAATTATCACACACATCTTGAAGAAGAATATGCAAATTACAGGAAACCACCAGATGGCGCGGATAGTACGTCACAATGACGAGAGTGTAAGAGAGGGGTATATAAGGAATGGTGGCAAAGAAGTAAAATTGTTCACAAGCGCTTTAAAAGCCTTTCAGTGCAATAACCGCATAGTTATGGTACAAAGGAAGCATTTGGATGATTTTTTACGTGGTAGAATTATCGGACGACTGGAATGTGGACGTACCTAGCTGGAAGTATCCGAGGAACTTGGAATCGCCCAGAGTGTCATCTCCAGGCTTTGGCAACGATTCCAAGATGATGGTAATGTGAGTAGATGTTACAGCACAGGTCGCCCCCAAGTTACAACACCGAATGAGGACCGGTATTTGGCAGTTACTGCCAAAAGAAACAGACGGAGCACAGCATCAGACCTATCTCGTCAGCTCTCTTCAGCTACCGGTACGACAGTTTCAAGGCAGACCGTGTACAGACGCTTAGGGCACATTGGTCTATATGCTCGTAGGCCTGTCAGATGTGTTCCCCTTACCGCAACTCACTGTCGCCTGCGATTAACCTGGAGTAGAGAGCATGCATTGTGGACACCGCAACAGTGGTCTTGTGTGATGTTTTCCGACGAGTCCAGGTTTAGTTTGCAGTCCGATTCTCGCCGGACTTTCATATGGAGAGCGCCAGGTACCCGTTACCAGCAAGAGAACACCATTAAACGACGTTGATGGCTCGTTTGGGGAGGAATTATTGTTGGTTCCAGAACTGACCTGCATGTTCAGAGTGTAACGATGACAGGCCGTATCTATCGGGATGTTATTCTGGAACAACATGTACGTTTGTTTCGGGGCGCCATGGCAGCTGAATTTCTGTTTATGGATGGCAACGCCCGTCCTCACCGTGCAAACATTGTAGACGATTGCCTTCAATCGGAGGATATGGATGGCCAGCATACTCACCGGACTTGAATCCAATAGAGCATGTGTGGGATATGCTTGGCCGACAAATTGCAGCCCGTCAACCCCCTCCCACCTGTCTACCGGAACTTAGGAGGGCATTGCTTGATGAGTGGTGTAATATTCCCCAAGATCAGATTGATAATTTGATACTCAGCATGCGTAGACGTTGTAAGGCCTGTATTGCATTGTCCGGGAGACATACTCCATATTAACCATCATACTAATTATGTTATACTGCGTTTTGTAAATAGGTTCTTTTTTGAAATTTGCTCCAGGAAGTAACAATCACAATTTTTATTAATTATGTCAAACATATAGCATCTTTTTTGCTCTTTACCTTTTGTTTAATAAATAGACTTTATAAATAAGTCAAATTTGTTTTGCTTCTGTCTCTTTCTTTGCCTGAACTTCATTTTCCTCAATTTATGGACATGAGTGTAAGAAACTGTCTAAAACAGACCAATCAAACTAAGAAATAACTGAAAAAGAAATTACATTGTTAACATCAATTAAAGTAAAAAAAAATATCAAAAACAGATAAAATAGTCTTATTTTCAAACTAGGAGGTTACAAGCTGAAAAAGAAACTATAGTATTAACATTGAAAGTTGAAAATATCTAAAAGAGATTAATTAAACTAAAATTTAGCTTAAGATTACTGAAAAAAGACAAAATGAAAATAAATTTGATTTTGATCAAATACTTCATCAAAAATAAAGAAGCAGAACAGCAAGCACAAACCGTGTTGGAAAACTAAAGTTTTATTATTGAAAGAATACTTTTTTACGATGATTTATTCGGGAAATAATTTCAATTCTTCAATAAAAAAAATTAAACCAACGAACAAATATAACTTGAACTTTAATAACCCATTATGTAGCGCAGTTGCATTGATCCACTTCTATTTAAAAGAAGTCTTGTGGCAACAGTCAATGTGTGTATTTGTTTTTCAGAATATAAATATGTACTTGTGAAATGTTCTCTCTCTCGTGTTAAATACTTTACTTATGAAATGCTTTTTGCTTGTGAATAATCTATTCCTTGTTAAATATTCTATGCGCCGGGAAATGTTATAGTCTTGTGCATACCTTCAGCAATTATTCAGCAAACTGCAATTGATTCATCATTGTGTCTATTTTCTTGTATTACAATGAAATTCTGAAGTGAAAGTTTTAGGCTTAATACATTTCCATGCAGTCAACTATTTCATCTCTCTCGTTTATGTTTCTGTAAATAAATAAAGTATAAAAATAATATTAACTATCTAACGATTTCCAAAATACTATATGAAGAATAAATTGGTGCATTCAAAGATACATGTGACGTCATACTGGCAAAGTCATGTAAAATAATTTAAAAATTGCATTTAAAGAAAAATCTATATAAATCGAATTTCAATTAAGTTTTTACGAGGGATTTATAACATCATTACCCATGTTTTCAACATATCTAATCTCGTGCCTTTGTATATTTCCTTTTTGTGCTATATCGCACATAGATGAAAATTTCATGGTACAGGTACTCATGAATGTGTTTAGACAGCATTTTTCCTGAAATACAAAATTACTAACAATATTGTCATGGTATGAAATGTTCAATCATATATCTTCAGCTGCATATTATTAAATCTAAATCCATTCTTTGCTAAAATTCAAAAATAAATTTATTAGACACAAATTAACGAAGAAAGAAATATTGCGCCCTTGCCTTACAAAGACGCAAATACACTTTAGAATTCCAAAGCCCTTTTGTTTATTCTCTGAACGAAAGTTCTTCGCTGGGGGACTCCAAAATGTGGCTTGTAGAAAATGTTTGCACTCCAAAAATCCCCTTCGAAAAAATATAAATAAAATAACCCGCAGTTCCCTTCACAATGATTGGTTTCGCCCGCATCTGTTTTGATGTCAAAAACAAACCTTTATTGAAGGTACTTTTTTTGCTTTGTCGTTTTTCGTATGTTTTGTCTTTCGCTTGGCTTGGAAATTTTTTCCCACTTCTTTTCAGCAGGAAGGAAGAAATTCGTTATACATCTCTAAGATTTAATTTAGTTAATTGATGTAATACAACTATTTTTTCTACGACTTTAGATGGAGTTATATATGGAAGAAGTGATAGTTTTTCGCATCAAAGCATTCCAAATTGACTTTTCGACCGTCTTCCTTTTTTTTTCACTTCTAATTTACATGATGCAAAAGAAATATTTGATCTTCGTCATTCTTGTGGTTGAGAGAACATTCTTTTTGTTTGCAGATGTTCTGGAGCGCTAAGAGAATTTCAAAAAAAAAAATGAAGTGAAGTTAGGTGCAGACTTTCGATATTTCTTTTTCTGGAACTAATTAAAACTTATCAAAAAGATCTTTCTTCAAAACTCTTCAACGATGTGATTGAAAACCCGAAGGTGATAGCATTAATTTAATTAAAGAGTGAAAAATAAGCTTTGAAGAATTATGAGAAGACGTAAATAGTGAAAGAGAGGGAGAGAGAGATGTGATATTTTTGATAATTAAAAAAATAAGTTAGAAGCTTTAATTTCTTTGAAAAAAATTGCTGGATTTAAAAAAATATTATCTCACCCGAATCTCATTTTTTTAAAAAAAATTCTCTTTGTCATGTGGAAACTTTATCGTAACGAAAAAAATTTCGGTACTTTTCCGTTTCGCTGGTGTAGGCGATAAAGTCGCCAAAAATGATATAAGCAACTCCAAACGGAATATTTATACTAGTAATCTTTGACCACTACATTTTCGAAGCAAGTCATGGTCTTTTCTTATCAGTAACGTCTTTTTCCATAATACATAAAAGATAGATAAAAAAACCAAAGAGAACTAACATTAATAAACATTTCTGTATGCTTTTTTTTGGTGTTTTGTCGCCAATAAAACCCGCTTGGCGAGATTTGCGCCGGCGAAACGGAAAAGTACCAAATTTTTATTACACTATAAACTTTAAAATACTTATAATTACAAGGATTTGATTACTTAATTGATTTTTTACAAACATTACACTTGTAAGTATAACGAGGTTTATTGACGAACTTAAATTACAAGGATTAATTACAATTTACCATGACTCGAAGATTACTTAGACAGTAGTCGAATTTATTTGATATTTTTATTTCATTTAATACATTTAAAAATCGATTTCCAAGAAGCATTAACGTTTATATCCATTGGCAATATGTCCTGACTAAATGGAATTTAAATATCTAAGTTTGAATCATATATATTGTAAAATGTTTTCACTTTTGTGATTAGGTAAAATGTGTTCAAATTAATCTGGTGTAATTAAATGTGGTGAGCTGGTGTCCCTTGCTGATCAGCGTTCTTTGTTGGAAAGATTTAAGTGCCAATGAGAGGCCATATTGGAAAAGTACGAAGTTGTTTTGAAGATGCTGACTGAGATATTCATTCAATACAGGCCTGGCATGTATATATAATGTATGCGCCTATGTGTATTATTTTTAAATACTCGTATTAATTTCAAAGTAAGCTTTACTTGCCTTTAGAAAAAATACCCTTATAAAAGAAATTACTTATCGTAAGACTTCAATCACAATGCATAAAAGGATTCAGTTTTAATGTAATCGAAATTCTCGCAAAATTTGCTTAAAATTTATACAGAATTTCGAAGTAACAAAAGTAGAATGAATTAAATTCAGAATAACTTAAGAGTTCGGTGTTTTAAAACATATGGCAATCAATTGGTTTTGATGAATGTTTACTGTGTTTTATGATAATAATGGTTCTAAATTTATTCCAAAGAGGTTTTTACTTAAAATAAGAAAGCCTTGTGCATGTTAAAAGAATTTAAACTTCAAGGCTTTCATGTAATGTGGGATGTTGGTTTTGTTTCACAAAGTTGCAAGAGTTATAAGTCTCATGTATTTCGAACGGCATTTTGTAATTCGCAAATCAATAATCTTAAAATTTAGTCAAAAACAGAGACCTCTTAAGACTTTTTGAGGTCCTGGGTCCGTATGCACAAAAGTAAGCCGTACGTGTGACCTTTAAAAGAAGACAGTATATGGCATGCATTCTCAAATACTCGTACAAACGGTAATTTAAAGTAAATAGATGTGCACGACCTACAATCTCACAAAGCTAGCTACAAACCGGCTCGACCGATGGCATTTTGATTAAATGAGTTAAATAATTGTTTCTGGTACTAGGCCTTGGCCTAGGCCTGGACAGAGGTCATCACATAATATTTATAGTCTTGCCACTTTTGCCAGTTGACATGCTGTTTGAAATTCGCTATTTTTCGGAGAATATGTACGGGAGTAATATTTGGTCATTAAAATTACCCGGATTATGATCTTATTAAGACTGAAACGAGACGAGACCCCCCCCACCACCACCAAGAGGGTAGCCCTGGCCCAGTTGGACCATGCCTTAAGACGTCCCTGGTCAGAAGATACTTTTTTAGAATAAAAAAATAATAATTTTCTTGTATACTTCATTAAATTTTTCCTTTCTGTTGCCACGGGAATTTGCATAATTTTTAAGCTCTGTTATTATCAATAATGGGATCTATTATAAATTCTGCCCATTGGTACAGAACCCTAATAAAGTTAAAAGAAAAGGGCTCTTAATTCTGACCCATCTGCTTCAGCCTCTCTTACGAATAAACCCAGACTTCCTGATGTCCCCAGAAGAAGAAGAAAAAATCCCTCTGAAGGAATGGTAAGATTTTTGTCCCTGAATTCCGAGCACGACGATCACGTAGGACAAGTGCCAGGAATAAGGTGCCTAAGGATTCATGTCCTGGGTGCCGAAAATCCAGTCTTCTGCAGCCTCAATTCATCATTACGGCGGCAGATCATCTATCAAGTGTCACTCGCATGACCTGCCTTGATTTTCTTTTACCTTTTTTCGGGCAAGTTATTTTCTCTTTTATCAGGTTTTGCTTCGTGATGGTCATCATTGACTAAATCAACACCAGCCTTTGTTGAATTTTTCTCCGGATAGACATTTTCCCCCATTATTTTGAAATCCTTTTCAAGAAAATAACCTACCCGGCAGATTTATAGTTTTAAAAGTAGATTTCAAAAAATTTATGTAGCGCTTTTTTTTACTAAGCAGTTTGGAAATTTAAAGCCCGGTTAAATTATCACTTCCATGAATTCAAGAGTATTTTAAGTACAGAAATAAATATCATTGTGGTTTGATTTTCAGTTTCTGACTTCTGTTTATTTTATTCTGTAAAAGAAAGTAATGCTTTTAAGCAAAGGAGGGCTTAGTTGTTTATATATATTTTGAGTTCTGTCTATTTATTAGTAGTTATATGCTTTCATTTGCTTAAGCATTCTATTTATTTGTAACACCGTCGTCTTTTTTGCGCATGGTTTATCTACTTTAAACATAAGTAAAAAGACCAAAAGATTCTGTGAGTGAATGTTAACGTTACTCTATTGAGCTACTCGAGGGCTTTTGGTGACGAACCTCGTAAGTATGGACCATGCTCAAGTGACGAAGACGGCATCTTGAGCTGACATTTCCCTCTCCTTACTTCCACACCACACCAACGGGAGAACATTTGAGCCTCGATATATCTGACTTGCATTAACCCTCTCTGCACGGTGGAACTTCAGCGGTACTAGGCTCGAACTAGGGACATGCCTGCCACGAATCCGTTACCTTGACCAATAGGCTACCACGGCCACAAAGATTCTATGAGGGGGAAAAAACCTAGACTCACACAAATGGTTTTTCCCCTTAATTTTGTTATAATTTTCACTAAAAGTTCATGTTTTTCTCTTATCTTTGAAAAATCACATATTATTCATTTATTGTGTAAAAAAATACTCGGAACTCTTATTATGTGTAGTTAATACATGTATTTTCCAGATCAATTTAGCTTTAATCTAAATGAATAAAGAAACATTCTAAAATCCAATTAGTAACCTCAAATTAGAAGCTATTAATCCTATAGGAAAAGTAAATCGTTGTTAATGTATTTTCTTTCTCGTGAAATGGAAGACAATAAATTTTTACTTTCCTTCCTTCTCCAACAACACGAAATTTGTCTCATAATGTCAAAAAAAAAAAAAAAAAAAAAAATGGAAGTGTGTATGGGAAAACAGTTTTACTCTCTTTAAAAAAAAAACTCATAACTTGACATTTGGAATTGGAATAAATTTATAAGCATCTAGGACTGAATTTATACAATCTCAGGTATGACGACTTTTTAGTTTGTTCATGAAATAATCTTCTATAAAACTTAAACTAATTGATTCATTTTAATACAATAAAAGTCTTCCAGAACAGAAAATTAAGAGTTTTTTAAAAAATCGAATTACGCTTTCTTTTTTATGTTAAAAATTATTTTTAGTGATTCATTTGGTGATCGGAAACCTAAAGATCTAACTAAATATAAATAAAAATATTTCCGAAAAATTAGAATGTTCAAGAATTAGAAACCCATAATTGTCTTTCACTTTGACGGAAAAGGAATATCTCTTGTTTCTCATTGGGGATGTAAAAAAATGGGGCGTCAGTTAGGCATTCCAAGTAGAGTTTAAAATTTTGAGACAATTTAACGCCGGTTAGCGAACGTTTTTAGGCAGAAATATAGACAACCTTTTATTAAATATTTCCGAATAAAATGCAGAGTAACTTTATCAAAAATAGCAATCTCCCTCTCTCTACATCGTCTTTTATTGTTTTGGATGTTCTCTAAGACAATCAATAAATTCATTAGTTTACATTTGAAAGAAAGAAATCGAATTTCTAGGTTAATATTACATAACAACTTCTGAACGTTTAGTAGAAGGCTTTAAAGGCTGTCTTCGTTTAAAGTTAAGGAATAGGACGCGGATTTGGAATATTTTTTCAGATATAAAAGAAATTAAAAATTAATATGATATTCTGGCTTCACTATCCTTTAGAGAGTAGTATTTTTTATCATACATCCCATTTTTAATCGAGTTGGTCCTTTTTTCTGATATGAAATGTGTTTCGCCTTTTTTCTCCAATACCGTAATGTTAAATAATGAGCTATCCCAGCATGGATCCAAAAGAAAAAAAGTGTATTCATTGAATATTTTGAAGTTTTTAAAAACACTATAGCATTAACTGGTGTATGAGTTATAATGCAACAAATTTTCAAGAAAATTGAGGCACTTTTTTTTTTTAAAAGGAGCTTCGCATTTAGTTCAAGCTCTCGTACTTTTGCCGAAGACAGGCTTTTTAAAAGTAGCCCGTATAGTAGAAAAGTCCACCCATCCCATGATATAGTAGGTAGAATTTGACATATTTGAACAAATGTACTTCAGATTCTCATATTGTTCGTTTCATAAAATAAGTACTGAAAATAGTAATGAAACTTTTTATCAAGTTTAATATTCTTTGATTAATTTCAATGATTATTTTAAGGAAAATGCTTAAAAGGTTGTCTTCAACAAAAGTACGAGAGCTTGAACTAAACGTGAAGCACGTTTTCGGACAGCAAAATGCTTCAATTTTCATAAAAATTTGGAACATTATACAGGTATAGGACAAAATAATAGGAACACTCATTTAAAAATGAGTCGGACTTCAACCGCCCAATAAACAGCTGCCACGTGTCGCAACAGTGTGCCACCTAGTGGCGACGAAAAGGAAGGTATCAGTCAAATATTATACAGTGTGAAAGTTGCTCGAGAAAATTCTTTTCCCAGATAAGCGGGATTATGTGCGACCTCTCTGACGTGAAAAGAGGTATGGTAATTGGAACTCGCCTCACTGGAGCCTCCGTGTCCAGAACAGCTAGCATTGTGGTCGCTTCAAGGACCACTGTGTCAAGGGTTATGACAGCCTACACAAACCTGGGTAAGGTGTCTTCTGCGAAGCACAACAGTGGGCGAAAGTTGAAGTTGAAGGACCGTGATAGACGGGTGTTGAAGAGGATACTAGCCCGAAATCGCAAGACTACACTGCCGCAGATAACGTCCGAGATGAACACCCACTTTCTGAACCCCGTATCCATGAAAACTATTCAACGAGAGTTGCATGCTGCGAACATCCACGGCAGAGTAGCTATTCGAAAACCGTTAGTTTCGAGGCGGAATGCTGCAAAGAGATTACAGCGTGCCGAGATCACCTAAACTGGACGCAGCTGCAATGGGAACAAGTCATCTGGTCTGACGAATCCTCATTTACATTATTCCAGACCACCGGACGTGTGTTCGTCTGTCGAACACCGACAGAAGCATTTCACGTTGATTTCTTGGTTCCAACTGTGAAACATGGAGGGGGTTCTGTGATGGTTTGGGCAGCAATATCTTCCCGTGGGTTGGGGCCTCTCGTTGTCTTGAGGGGATGATCACAGGCGACCATTATCGAAGCATTTTTTGCAGATCATCTTCCCCCTATGCTTCAGACTCTCTTTCCAGGAGAACTTCCTGTGTTCCAAGACGACAACGCCCCTGTTCACACGTCACGCTGTTTTTAAACATGGTTACATGAGCATGATGATGAAGTGAAACATCTAACCTGGTGTCCTCAGTCCCTGATCTCAATATCATTGAGCCTTTGTGGGGTTATTTAGAGAACTCAGTTTCCATGCTCCTCGAACACTATTTGAACTCCAGACTGTCCTGCACGAAGAATGGGTACAAATTCCTATGAATTTTGTTCAAGACCATTATTTTTCAAACCCACGTCGAATGCATGCCGTCATTCAGGCCATGTTCCACCTCCTCGAACACTATTTGAACTCCAGTCTGTCCTGCACGAAGAATGGGTACAAATTCCTATGAATTTTGTTCAAGACCATTATTTTTCAAACCCACGTCGAATGCATGCCGTCATTCAGGCCAAAGGTGGCCTAACACCTTACTAATTAAAAAGTTTCATTTTTCGCAGGTGTTCCTATTATTTGGTCCTATACCTGTAGCTCATACACTTGTTAACAATATAGTGTTTTTAAAAATATAAAATTATTCAATGAATATTCTTTTTTTCTCTTTTGAATACGTTCAGGGATAGTTCATTTAACATTACAGTATAGGAGAAAAAACACGGAGCACCAGAAAAAATGGACCCACTTGGTTAAAATAGGATGTATGATAGAAAATGCTTTTCTCTAAAGGTTAGTGAAGCCAGTTAATAAAAGTTAATATCACATATTAACTTTTCATTTTTTTTATATATGAAAAAGCGTTCCAAATTCGCGGGTCCTATTCTTTAACATTAACCGAAGACAGCATTTGCTGCGATCCACCCAATGGCTAAAGTGTACCCATTCTGTATTAAAGTAGTATACCTTTTTCCTTAACACTTGTTATCGGCATTGTACATTACTTTTAAAATATGACAGATTACCTTTTTTACTACAAAAACACGAGTAAAAACAAATATGAATGACTGCTAGACCGCGGACGTAATCAATGCACCGAGCAGAGAACATTCGTGAACCAATGAATCTGAAAACAACGTATGTGCTTAATTTGTTCACTATCAAGTCTTGCTTCATCGCAAGACGTAACATCAGCACGAGGACCCAATCCCGTGGAAGCGTGGGATGTGGAATGATGCCTTAATAGCCAATCCCGTGCTCTCACGGGAAGAGGAGATCAACGACATTGATTCTCTTCTTCAGTTGTTGTGTGGGGGAAATTCATTTAAATGTCTGGCATTACAGTGATCGTTTTTTACCCCTACATCGGCAGTGAACATCTTAATTCGTCATCGTGCGCTTTCAATGAAGGTACATGTGTCATCTACACATTTATCGAATCATTGCCTTAAGTAAATCGCGTCGATTGTGAAAATCCGATTCTCTAGTCTAGCAGGCAATGGAGGTGATCACCCCAAAATGTCTTGATGGTCCACCGGTCGATCGCTATCGACTTAATGCCCAACCCTGTACTATATAGTAATATTTTGATTTGATTATTTACTAAGTTATCATTTTACTACTTATTACTACTTTATTTGACTATTTACCATGTACTATATAATGCTACCCGAAAGATATTTACGACGGACCTCGAATTTCGAAAATATCTGTCAATTGACAAAGATGACACCAAATCTGGAGCCCTATTCTCCATATTTCAACACCAATGAGAGGACTTTTAATCTTGACCGATTCAAGTGGCATTCACCCTTCTATACGGCAGGTCTACAGTGACTCAAGTTTTCTCGGAGACGCTGGCCATGAGTTTGTGACCATGATCACGTTGACTACCGTGGTCAACAATTGTTCAAAATTAACGACGTACAGAAAAAAAAACTAAAATGGTAGCATATATATTGCAATACGAAAGATATCGAAAATCGAATATTTTAATGAAATTAAATGTAACTCAATTAGTATTTTCCAAAACGCTATATGTCATTGAATTGTTATTAGAAATGAATATTGGAACGTATACTCGAAAGTATATTTATATATAAATATAATAACCCATGTTGCTTTCCTGTGGAGGACATTTTGATTTGTAATCGTCCTGAGCCCTTCAGGACTCCTAAATTAATCAACTGTCAGTTTATCCGCCTAAAGGCCTTCTCACATGAAAATGTATTGGAGCAATTTTTTTAAAACACACCGTTTTGAACATTTTCTAACCAGTTGCCATAGCAATGGCTTCGAACAATTTTTCCTAGTGAGCTAAAATAAATGCTCAAAATTAAGGTTGCTTGAAATTCCAGACAATGGGGTTCTTCGTCTCCCTACGTCATAAACAAGATGAAAGGTAAAACTGGCAGGCTCGGCTTCATCAAAAGCATCAGAGATGACTTGCATCTTAATGGGTATAATATTTTAAACAGATTGGTCCACCTTTTCTGTTTACGACCGTCAACAAAAGCGTGAGCAGAATAAATGAAATAATATTGGGTGTTCATTTTCCGAAGCAAAAAATTAGTGAATAATTTTTCAATGTAAAGATAGGACGCGGTTGAAGTCAGAGCATCTTGATTTGCTTACGGCAGCCCTTCACCCTCACAGCTGCTCGAAAAATTTCCCGAAACGGTTGTTCCAGACATGCGTGTATGATAACGCCTTAACGAGATCTAACCGTAACTTAAAAACTTCAAAATTATGTACTCAGTGTTTTTAGATTAGTGGTTGTGTTAAGATAAATCGTACAATAGCTGTCTACCAATCAAAGGAGCTTTTTATAGAGTTCATATGATTTTTGGAACTTCCGGTTGACGTTTTGTATAAAAGTCAAAAGTCCATGGAAAATTCACGCCGCTGCTTGCATTCCTAATGTCGCTACGGTAAGTGTTATGTTAAGCTTTTTAAGTGTGTGGGGAATCGTCAATAAACGTTGATTTTTATTTAAGATGTTTCTCTCTCTCCTCATTTGTGCTACTACAACAATCACCAATCGTATTTTAATATTAAAAAGCTTCATCAATATTCTATTTAATTATGTGAAGACACCTCGCCACGACGTTACATATATATATATATATATATATATATATATATTCACGGATATTTACTATTACATCTAATCAGGAATAATACAGCTGAAGAATGAACTTAATTATAGTCGTTAATTTATGTTATACTACATTGCTAATAACAATTATTTGCGAGATAAAAATCATTTTGATAGAATTGCTTTGCATTAATGTTATGATCATGATATCCAAATGTGAAGCGGTGCGTCAACCGCGGTTGTGAGAGGGTTCGAGTAAGAACATGATGTATGCACTTAGGAAAATGTATGAAAATGTTTGAGAATGCACTCTGATAACTTAACCCGAGGAACAATAAAACTTATTAATCTTATTACATATATAGAAGCACTTATCTTATTTATATTCTTGAACGTTCTTGCTTCTAACTTGCTAAATCATCACCTTTAAGGTGGACGACTTCCACCTTTCAATGAATCCTCCCCTTTAGAAATAATATAACGAAGTGCCACCGGTCGCTCACACTATGTTTTCCGCTTAGGATCAACTTTCAACCATCACATCGCCTACTCTACGACTAGCACTTAAATAGAAGTTTGCATTTGCATAAAATCAAATCTTCTCTACGGAAGACATTTTTCAACTAAAACGCAGTTAAAAAGAGTATTTTCCCTAAGAGGACTAGTTGATAGAATAGAACCCGCTACAAATGTCATGATCACAAACTCGTGGGTGGCATTGTCGAGTACCAGATTGGATCCCTAATGCCACTGAAGATCCATCGTTCAGAGGGATTGATGCACACTAAATCTGTAGAGGTTTAGAGTCCTCCCGTTAGCGTGGTATGGAAGTTAAGAGAGGGGTCCTCTTCGTCACTTGACTGTGGTTCAAAAGTACAAAGTCCGCCACTAATAACCCTCATATTGTTTCAGTGTGCGAAGTAAATTAAAATCAAATCAAATGAAGCATTATTTTTATTCCCACCGCGAATAAATCCCTAAAATACATTTCGATTGCTACTATGTTTAGTAGTGAGAAAATTAAGTCTAACTTGGTATTCCTCACTTAACCCAAGACTTACGCATGATTGCAATCAGTTCACGCTTATACTGAACTAGATTATCAGCGAGTTGTCTACAGAAGCATATTAAATTAACAATAATGTAAGAGCTTAGAGAGATGATCCCAATTATATTTGTAGTTTCTTTGTAGAAGAGCTTCATAGTTGGGCAATAAAATTATAATACCAAATACAAATGTGTTATTGATGCCGAATCCAATTAGGATGAATGATGTGCGTTTAAGGGGGAATTCTATGAATTTGGACGCATCGGCTCGTGAAATACCTCCCTCGAATGCACATCTGAATTGAATCAATGCAAGATATCACGATGCTGGATTTTGTTTCCAACTCGAATTGAATTACAAAGCACGAACCTATGCTAAATACCTGAATACGAAGGGATTTATTCATATGATTGCGCATAAATGGACGGTTAGAAGCAGTGAAGCGGATATTGAAGGCAAGACAGTCGAATACATCAACTGGATTAAAGGTTTAGTTGCCTTTAAGGAAGAATAGATCATTTTCGCGGGACACGTTATTAATTATAAGTTCAAATACACTTCAAATATTTTATAGTGAACTCAGGGGCAAATATATATACACAATGTATATAATAAGATATATGTTTCTCCAATTGGTACATCAACACAATAATAATCCTGTTATTTTTTATTGGAAGTTAATTTTGATATAAAGCTCATGTAGGTAAGAATACTAAACAAATCGATAATCCGCACTAGGATTTTTTAACATTCAATGAAATTTGTACATAATTACCGTATTTACTCGAATATAAGTCACACTATTTTTCCAGTTTTAATGCTACCGAAAATCGGGTGTGGCTTAGAATCGAAGGCAAATCATTTGCTGGATGGTGGAAATTGAATTTCTACCCTTTCAAAAGGAAACACGTAACCATCCATTCTTGCCACTTGCTTCGATAACTTATCCCATTCCACAGCTTATCTCCAGTATTTAGTTTATTCTAAACATGGTTGTCTGTTCGTATTTAGAAATGTTTTTTGTATATGCTTTCTTTTAATCACCAAAACATCAAAGATATCAGTAATAGCATCAATACGAGATTACACTCTGACACAAGTATAAAAAGGGAAGCAATTTTATATGCAGGGGGAAAAAACGAAAACAGAGCAGCAGCCACTGAAAATTTAACACGGATGAAACAAATATACGTCGATGGCGTAAGCAAACTTATATAATTTTTGCTTTAAATGCTCAATAGTCTTTAATAATTCTTTTACAATCTTCAAAAAAAAATTCTTTAAAAAAATGTTTTATAACAAATGCATTGGAGGACACGGAAGACGACATCGTGTGGGATAATAGCGACGGTGGCGGCACCAATTACGTAGCCAGCAGTGACAACAGGAGTAATGAATAATTTTCGAAACATGATACTGACAGTTAGAGTAATTATAGTTTCATGTATGTATTTGAAAGTTTTTAAGGTATCTGAACACGTTGAAAATGACCAAATTCAGTCAAGACAAATATTTTTGTTTTTTATTTTATTGAATAGAGCTATCTTTTAACTTCACGAAATATACTTTATTTTGTTTCCACACTACACCTAAAGGCTAAGTTACAATCAATTTTATAAAGTTAGAAAAACCGGAAGTGGGTTTTTGATCTACCAGAAGTGGGCATTTAAATTGCTCAAAATCTATCATGGCGAGTCTGATAACTCAAAATATTACGAATGTATTTCTATAAAACTTTTTAAACCTGATATTTACGTTATTTTCTAGAGAATGTACTAAAATATTTATTATTGTATGAATGCTTTTTGAGTTATGACTTGTTATTTAAATAATGGTCTCATAAAAAATGTAATATTTCTTATAATGTTTACTCAATCAGCTCTAAAATTTTAAAATTTTGATAAAAAATTAAAATTTTCAGTACATTTTCTAGATAAATGCATCTAGTTTGTTTTCGTAATACTTTTACTAATACATGTTTATTACTTTTTTCTCTAACTGCTTTGAAGTTTTTCAAAAATATTGCTAAAATTTCACTTATAATTGTGATTTTTGTAAAATTCAGGTAATTTATTTTAAATTTTGATAGTTAAATATAGTAATATTTATTGGTATTGAGTCCTAAAAGAGCATTTATAATGTTTTAGTATGCTATTTTGTTAAAAAGTACTCCGAACGTGTTCGGATACCTTAATACTAGTAAAAATAAATTAATTATTAACTTTTTACTTCTCAATTTTTTTCTCAAATATGTGTAGAAAACTGGTTGTTGCGACTTAGAATCTCGATGACAATATTTTTCACAGAACCATTCTGAGAATTTAGGGTGCGGTTCAGAATCGATGACGGCTTAGATTCGAGTAAATACAGTAAAAACTTTTTCTTACGGATTCTAGCTTTAGTTTCTTCTGCCGCAGTAGCCTTGTGGTTATGTTCATGTACTCATTACCTGGAACCGTGGGTAGCCTAGTGGTTAGAGCATCGAACTCCAGACCGGAAGGCCTGGGTTCGATGCCCGATGCCACCAAAAATCCGCCGAGTGCACACGGAGTACGTGCTCGTTAAATCAGTGGGTCCGAACGTTGTCGCCATCTATCGTGCTGTACCGAGCAAAATCGTACTGTCACCTTCATGAGGGCTCAAAGCTTAGGCTAACGACAGGCGTAGATCTAGACCGTTGCCATGATGAATTTCGTGGGCCTCGATCTGACTACGTCAGACAGGTGGCATAAGTAACAACAACAACTCGTGACCTGTGTGTCATGAGTCCGACACTTAGTGCCACTGAAGACCTGCTGTGCAGAAGGTTGGCTGATGCATGTTAAATCTGCCCAGGCTCAAAGTCCTCTTGGGAAGGGGGTTACAGCTCAAGTGTCGTCGATTGACCAAAATTACAAGATCCGTCACCAATAGACCTCTCATGTTGTTTTATAGTTTAACCCTCCAAGTTAACAATTACTAGATCCATCTGTTTTAGCCCTCGTATTAAATTAATGCTAATTCAAACAATAAACCAGCATTGTTCAAATAGTTACAGAAACATGTGCTTGTTTGTGTTGTGTGTGTAGAATGGTGATAGTTCAATAAAATGAAATTATTTCAATAGATATTTTTAGTTAGTGAAAAAAAAATATTTAAGAAATGTATATCTAAGTTATTTTACGCAATTAAAACATTATCATTAATTAAAATAAGGGATTGGTACATTTCTATCATTTTCGCGACGAAATCTATAAAAATACCGAAATATAAACGCGTTGTTCAATATTGTTCTGTATATTATACGAACGCTGTATGCTTCATATGTTTCGTATTAATATACTTTATTTACTTCAGCCACTTTCTGTTTAAGTACAAGTTTTTAGACATTTTACTGTAAGCATTTGTAAAAGTGGACCTTATAAGAAAAGTAAGGGGAAAAAAAGACAAGTTTTGTCTACCAGATCTAGTTAACCATACAAAACTAGACTGAAAACCCAAATCAAATGCTTTAGTGAAAATAAATCTCTCATCTTCACTATAAACAAAAACCACATGTTCATTTTAAGAGCAGTCGTAAAGCACTCAATTCGGAAGCATTCCTTTCCCCTTATGTTTATAAAACAAAAACCACGTGTAAGTGAGTAATATTTCTCTCATTTCGAGTAGAAGGTCAGATCTCCATGTATCTCAAATCTTATGGACATAGAATGCCATCTATTGACAAAAAATTGTGCTTAAAAAGAGTTCCAGGTCACTGGCGCACCGGTGAGTCGCTAGGCCAGTGAGGAAGAAATACGCTGGCACAGGGACGCGACACTCGTCTCCTGGCGGTGATTCGTGCCGGCGCACGGGTGCGGCGTTCGTCCTGAAGGGGCTATACAACCTACCTGAACATGAAAAGAGCTGAACATGCCTTTAGAGATTTGAAATTTTTTAATTAACATAAAAAGGGTAAAAATGCAACAATAAATAAAAATATAATAAAAAATAAATTTAAAAATTAAAAGTTTTAAACATAGAATGCAAATTTCAAAAGTCACCTGAAAGCAAGATGAAGCACTCAAAATAATTCAACGAAAATCAAAAATATAAATAATTAAAAGAAAAAGAAAAACAAAGATGAAAATTCATTAAAAGCTGTTTCTGGTCATCATTTTTTGCACATAAAATATTTCGGAAAATAGCCAGATTAAATATGCGATATATACTAGTACATAGGAAAGATATTTTGAATTATATACTGTTTTTAAAACATCAAACTGTGAAATAGTTTGTGTTAAATTGAATTGTATTTATTGTTATTCAGTTTTTTATTATTAATGTGCTTTGTATGCCCATTTCTATGCTATATATAATTTCTATTCAATTCTTAGAATTATTTACGATTTCTATTTTGTATGTATTTTCTGTAAAATATATAGTCTTATTCTCGTGCCTTTTACCAATGCCTACGACTGTATTTAGCCTTTGCGCGATGGCAGCGTTTTGTTGTTTTTGAATGTGTGTAATATAATCTTTGCGTAACGTAGAATTTTAGGGCCCCTTGCAAATTCAGGTTTTTGGCTCCAAACCGGACCTTACAAAGGATTCGTAGTTTACATCAGTCAGGCTTTGGGCCCCTAGAATGCTTCCCCCCCCGCACTGCAGGGGTTGCGGGAGTGTACATTAAACCACTATAAAAATAAAGTGTGGTCTAAAATAGGATTTAACTGATTTTATTACGACGTCAATTTCCAGTATTCCGCATGTTTGCTTCTAGGTGTGACAGAAATAATTTAACAATCATTCCAGCACGAGTACTTTATTATTGAAATTATGTGAAAATAAATATAAAACAAGTGGTTGGCAGTTATTACGAAAAGAAGAAAAGTTATGCATAGCAGTATTGCTTTGTGTGATAAAAATAGACCAGTGATATATTCTTAAAATACGAAAAAATGAAGCCGAAATTTCTTTTAAGAAAACGAATTTAAAATAAATGCAAAGCAAAATTTAATTACTTGTACTAAAAGGAAATTTATTTTTAATTTAAATTTTGGTAATAGTCTTTATTTTCTCTGCTTATGTTAATGTTAAATTACTTAACTCAAAACATTCGCTTCGTCAAAAAATTTCAAATTAACAATTACAATTTATTCCAAGAAAACAAAAGGTGAATTTTTATTAAGCATCAAAAATTATTCTTTTAATTCGATTTTTTTCTGTAATTAACGATAAATCGAGTCAAACGCATTCTTTATAAGGCGTTTAAAATCTGCGGAAATTTACAAAACGAAAAAAAAAAAAAAAATGTCGCTCTCTTAAAATAAAAAAAAAAAAAAGAAACATGAAGTACGAATATTTAATTTCTAGCCTTCGGCACAAAAAATGTCGATGAAGAACATCACTTTGTCTTAATTTTATTATTTTTGCGTTTTGCATTCTTTTTAAAGTTCATTTATTATTCTAAGAAAAAGCCGCGTGATTCGTACATTCAAAGGAAAACGCTCATTAAAAAAAGTAAATAAATTCGATAAACTCTTTTCATCTTTCCTCTAAATAATTTATTCCCTTTGTACGGGAAAAAGAGGAAATATTGCTTTACCGGGGTATAGTTAAAACCGCTTTTTAGCTAGTGGGACACACATTCCATCTTTTATTATACTGTTATTAATTTTCTTTCCCTTTTTTTCTAGTTCTTATGTCCTCGAGTGATAAGAATGGGGAAAAAAGATTTTTTTTCTCCAAGAATCATTGATTAAGTTCCTTTTTTTTTATTTTCCATAAATTGGATTGATTAGTCAATGTTAAACTGAATTAGAACCTTGTGCAAGTCGAGTTATAATATTGCTTTAAGGATGGTAAAAATTGTTCACAAAATGATAAATGTTTATTTTAAATGCTGAAGGGTACAATACGCATGTATTTGTCGATATTGTTTTAAAAGCGAATGCATAATGTTAATTTACTTTCCCTAAAGTAAATCAATTTATTCTTTTCATAGAATAAAGGTATAAGCTGGTAAGGATTTTTAGCAATGCTTGTTTTCAAATCAAATCATTCGTAGAGAACTAATAAAGGAACAAATTTATTATAAAAAAAATTGTACATTGTATTACATACACTCCTCAAAAGTGAAATTGCAAAACCAAGGAACAATGCACATAACATCATGAAAATTTCAGGCACGATAGTAGTGAGATGGATATACAAATGATTAAAAAAAACAGACAAATAAAATCATTATAAATCAATTTGTTCAGTACCTAATGTGCCCACCTAGGGCAGTTATACAGGTCTCAATCCGGCGAGGTATTCTATCAATTAGTTCATTGATGATTGCCAAGGCCCATCCACGGCTGTGTTCAGATCATCTATGGTTTGCGCTAGTGGTCCGCTATCAAAGAAAGCTATGTCGCGGATTGCTTCTCATAATCCTTAAAGGGAAATATGTGTGAACCTTCCCTAACCGATGGGGGATTCAGTCAGTCTGTAAACAACGTTGGCCGATAACGGACCCCCGAAATCGGTGGGTGTGCCTACCCTTTTTGATTTATATGTAATTGTTTGTGTGTTGTGTGTCGTCATAATAAATATTCAAAACGAAAATTAAGGACTGATATTTGAAAACTGAATACGCAACCAAATCACAACAGGCTATTTTCTCCGAATTGACTTCCCATTCGGTGGAATTACATTGAGGGTTAAACACCCTAAAGGAGTACTACTATTGCACAAAGTCTCGTCCCGAAATGAATTTCCTCGGTCGTGCCCTTCCCTTGTCAGTCCTACTTATCGCGTAAGCTTGGGGTATTATTGTACATGCTATCTCAATATTATTTTTTAAAATTAAACATCATAGCGATTCATATTGATAAAATATCAAGGTGAATTTAAGTGTAAGCTTAAAATAAAAAAGCTTTTTTAACTGATATAAATTAATAAAAAGTATTTTGAATTAAATTAAAAAATGGTAATAAAAGGGATTGACTGCTACACAGCTCAAAGCTTAAGTTAAGCACAACATTAGTTGAATTAGAATTGGTTATATTGCTAGCTACGCATATCCAAGTAAGAAGCAAAATTATAACAGAATAAAAATATGTCACTTTAGAGATGCTCGTTTTGCTTTGACTTTCTAGTGTCCTATTAGAAAAAGAGTGCAATAACCAAGATTCAAATAATCTTTTTTCATTTTTGTCAATATTTTATTTATTGAATCATGTCTTGATACATAATTTAAATCATTCAATTTGGATAAGTGATATTTATGTGTAAACAAGACGTATATATGTTGACACAATTAATATCACTAACAACAGCTTTGTTTAGTTCTCCAATTTAAAGCAATTTCAAACTTACAATGATATTTAATTAATACTTTAATTAAAGAAAATTATGGAAGCGCTTTGTACATAAAATAATTCCTTTTCTTCTAAAACTAATTAATATCAATTTTTATTCTTAATGAATAAATTCTTAAGTCAGAATTTAATATTAGTTAAAAGATTCGATTAATCCATTTTAAATTAAGAAACCTTAATTAGAAATTACTGAAATTGGTTTCTCGATATAGATGACTGTATAATGGTATTTTAAATTTGTTTAGAATTTAATTAATTTTTTTCCAGTACAAAAGATGTTGGTAAGCATTTAATTTTGAAAATTAAACAGTTAAACACCAGAGTCATACGATTGAATTCTTTTATTAAGTTAATGAGATAATTAAAAAAAATAGTTTTCAAATCTGTATTATGTTTATGTAAGCGATAGTAATTAACTTGTTAGCAATTTCGATATTCTGGTAAATAAAGAATTTAAACAGGAATACGTTCAAATTTTTAAAAAAGGTAGTTTTTCTAGCAATTAATTGGAATCATGCATGATTTGGAAGATTACTGTAATTTAGATGACAATAGAGAGTAAATGGAAGGATGTATTAAATTATATTTTTCATATCTGCCAAATCATCGAATACTTATTCTTTAAACATATTAATTCAAATTTAATGCAATAAAATATTACCAAATTTAATTAATTTGAATTAATTGGGGCATTACAAAGATTTTGATATACTAGGTAGATGCATTTAAATATTTCAAAAGTCATTTTCTTTTATATATTTTTTGAGAGTCAGGTATTATGGAATACCTTTTACATTTCCAAAAATAACCTTACTAGTTTTTGATAAAAATTTCGAAAAAAAATAATAAAATAAAATAATTACCATGTACATATACTATAAACAATTGTAATGAATTATCACTTGTCAAAAGAAATAATATCTATCTTTTGTTATAAAAAAAAAGTTTATTTTAAAGAATAGTGATAAATGGAGGGTATTATATATGGAATAGTCGGGTAAAATGAAAAGGGTA
Source organism: Trichonephila clavata (assembly GCA_019973975.1). Lineage (NCBI taxonomy): Eukaryota > Metazoa > Arthropoda > Arachnida > Araneae > Nephilidae > Trichonephila > Trichonephila clavata. The sequence continues at coordinate 101,355 of BMAO01037933.1, read as the reverse complement.
GTTAACATCATTGAAAAACTAATTAAGACTTCATGAAACGCACTTGTATTTAACTACAAAAGCCATATTTTTAAAAATATGTGAAAGTAATTTCTATTTCGAGGGTATTTTCAAAATAATCTTTAATCGAGTCTATATACAAATATAATCTTCCTCTGCTCCGGAACAATCAAGGTGAACCCACAGAAAACAGTTGAAGCATAGAATCCAAATGTCCTCTCGTCGGTCTTAGGAGAATTTTCCGTTGCAGAAAATAGATCCAGGGTCTTTGTTTTCTGGTTCCTTAGCTGATGGCATGAAGTGTATGACAAATAATACATCAGAATGGAACGATTCATTACTGCACGTCGGGTATTACAGAATACCTAGTATTCCAAAATACCGATATCTTGGGAAATGAACCTTTAAATTGAAGAACAAAACATTGCCAGCTAAAAAACGCCTACAGTATTACAAAATACAATTCTTTTAATGTTCATTATGCTTAGCTAAAATTTCCAAGTCACTAGTGTTCTAATAGGTTAAAATGTTTGAAAGCTTACTACAATACTTTTGAAAATCACAAAACACACTTCGTTCTGTAGCAAGTGGTATATATATGGCAACAAGTGCTCAATTCTTAATGCAATGTATCTACGAAGTCTTTTCAGTAATTGAAAGTTTCCCTACGCATTAACAGCCACAACCTCTGTATTCAATATTACCCGACTGTTCCATAATACATGACTCGCATCTATATTTATACATATGTAATAATTCCCCACACATAAATTTTCTCTCGAAGGATTTTATTTTATTCATAATGGTCTTGTGATAATTAATTTTTAATTTACCCACCTAACATGATATATACTGTTAACCACAACTTTGTCTCCTAAAAACTGGCATGTTTTTACCTACAATATGATGCAGTTTTGCATCATCCGCTCATTCGGACCAACCACAGAAGACCTTAACTGAAATCAGATGATTTTAAGCGTTTCCGATTGAGAAAACTATAAAAGCTGAGATCTCCGGAATGAACAGAAAATGCATTCATGAATCGGCAAAATGTTCGCGTGTATTTGAGCTGTGTTTCGTCACTGTTTATGATGTTTTTGTTTTAATTAACTGAACAAACATGCGACTAAAATAACAAGAAATTTACTAAATACTTCAACGACTGTAGCAATTTAATAGAGTAAAATGATTTAAATCAAGAGGAAACTTTTAAAACATATGTATTAAAGTCTAAATAAACGAAGTTAAACTATTTATTCGTCGATAACTTATAAATAATTTAATACTCAGTGGAGTATGGGAAATTGTACGAAAGTTATTTCTCAGTATTTTTCATCGATAAAACCACCATTTGTATTATATAAAATAAATAATATTGTTTAATATTATAAGGATTGGAATTATCTGATATTTTTCATTATTCTATATAAGAGTATTCATTTTAATAATTTTTAGCATTATATTAAATAACATAATAACGATTAATTTTCAAAGTAATCTTTTCACTGACATGAAATTGATCTCATCGTTAATTTAATTTTAATTCGGCATTTATAATGAAAAGATTAAAGTATATTCGTCAGTATTTTCTTAACCAGAAAACCAAGGCTTGCAATCTGTAGGTCTAATAGTTAAAAAACAAGACTTTTTTTTATCTTTAACACACCCACAACTCACTTTTGAGAACCGATTTCTGTTAAATCCGTTTTTAATGAATCTCTACTCAATAAAAGAAACATGTTAGAAAAATTTCAAGTCTGTTGGTTTAATGATTCCGAAGATTTCGTGATGAATGAGTGAGTGGAAATAATTTTTCTCCTGTGTGTCTTGATAATGGATTCATATAAGATGTCTTTAAAATAAGTTACAAATATGTTTTAAAGGGCTATTGAAATACACATTTAAATTAAATTATTTAATCCAAATAGGCTTATACAAGATTCCTAGAAGTACATTAGATTTAGTTACAACATGATATATACATGTAATGTATATTAAATGTTTCTCAAAAACGGCGGGGGGGGGCATAACTTTGTACAGAAGAACTGTGCTACAATTAATCGCACAGCTCTCCAAAAAATAACATAAAATTTTTACTTTTTTGACGAAAACATAGCACATCATTTAAACTCGTTTTAAACAGATGAAAATAATTATACCTAAAAAAAGAAACCACCAAACATTTTTATTTTCTGAACGAAACAATTTTCCTTTTGTTTTTCCTCCAATGCACAATCACCACGCTTCCCAAACAAACAAAGAATGCAACCCTGAATTTTAATATCACGAAAAATGAGTTAAAAATGATAATATTGAAAATAATCGCCGCATAAACAGCCAAGCGATATGTAAAGTAATTGGTAATTATCCGACAGCAACTGTATTGATCACGTTGATATTATTATTCGAATCACGTTACCTAAATTAGAGTTACATACAGTTGTACCATGGTAATGATCTAAAAGAAAAAGCAATGTATTTTACGAGATAAATTCTTATTTAGTGTTCTAATAGGGCTATTCATCACGTTTCTGTCACCCAAGTAAAAGTAAAGCATTAATTACGTGGCTGATCATCAATTTAGAATATTATCAAAAATTTTCTATGTTTCATGGAATTCTAAAAAGGAAAGTTGACAACTACGAAATACCGCTGAGAGATAGTAAAAATGCGTCGATAAAATTATGGCATGTATACAAATATAAAAAAAAACCTAGGTAATTGGTAATTATTAGGATGAAAATGTTGTCCCCTAAATAGTTTTTAAACGTTATTTCTTTGGTTATTGTTTTTGGTTTTTTGAATTGCTGGACTATGTGTTTGGAATATATTACAGTTGATAATATCTTTATTTTTTTTGTTGAATGGTGAGAAATATATATTTATTTATTTGTTAGAATTATAAAGATCTGAGATGAAAGCATATAACAAAAAATATTATCACTATAATTTTAATTTTTTAATTATTTCATTCGTTTTTATAATTTGAAGCTTTGTATGACGTTTTGTCCTTGTTAAAAGGTATTTTATATTGGTAAACTTCAATAAAAATGTCAAAATGTTATATTCAGTCTTTTTTTTTTTTTTTAAATGTTTAGGACGAAGAAATTTTTGCTTCAAGTAGACTAGTGAAAGACTACTATAAACATTTTTCGTCATACATATATCAATAATAAGAAAGAGGTGTCTTTTTTTAAATAAATGGTTTTAATTTGTTATTTAAATTGCATTTCTTTTGAGTATGTGAAGCCACATTGTGCTTGTAGTGTTTCATATCTATTTAAAAAAATAAATTACATAAGTGGCACAGATATTTTAAAAATATTTCATTGGTAAAAGTTCCATGAACTAAATGAAAATAAAAATAAAGAATAAAAAATTCAAAGTAATTTATTAATAGATAAAAAACACAATAATATAAGTCCTGTTTCTGTTATGTTTCCCTTAAAATTCTCATTTTCATTTATTCTTATATATATTAACTGTATTAAGTATAGAAAGAAGTATATATATATATATATATATTTCTACTTCTTTCTATACTTAATACAGTTTTATTTATATGATTCACATCTGTGGAATTTTTGAATTTCGTAAAAAAGGGCATTATACTGTTAAATAAGCATTTTTTTAAAAATATGTTGTATAAATATTAAAACAAATGATTTATTATTAGCTCTGTAAAAATTTCTTGCATTGTTTTTCTAAGCACATTTAATTTATTCTATGCACTTAATTTTAACACTTTATGCAAAACAACAAAGAATTATTACCAAAATCAGGTAAGTTGTTCCCTCTCTTAGATGAACATTTTCTGTGTTAAATAAACAAATCTTTAACAAAAAAATATTTAAAAATTACTTAGAATTATTAAGTAACAAGAATAAAATAAATAAATTATTTTATTGGTTACACAAAATTTGATATCCTCAGTTTATTAGAACGGTTGTAAATGTATTTTATTATACACATGTGAAGGCTAATGCTTAAAAATAACCCACACAATAATTCCAAAACCATTAAATACGCAAGCTCGTTTATAACCCTAAGTAAATTACAAACACAATTGTTTTCGTAAATGATAAACGTGTGGCAATAAAACGCACGTTGCTGAGAGACATCTGCTAAAAATGACTAATAGATCTGTTTCACGTTGCAACAATTTATAAATTTAAGAGCAATTGAATTTTCCCCAAAACAGTAATAAATTTCAATTTTGATACAAAACAAAGAGGCCAACTAAATAAATAATGTACATCGGTATGCTGACATTTTGTTTGTTTTTTAATCACAAGTATATAAAGTTTATTCCTTCAGTTGAAAAAAAGGAATCATTTTTCTTTAAATCTCTTATAATTTATAATGTACTTTAGTTCTTAAGCTTAGGTTGACAGAGTTCATGTCTAGAGCCCGCTCAAAAATTTGCTAATTAAATTTCTTGAAATGTATGATAGGTCTTATATTTTATAGAATGTTCATTTTTCTCAGAGAACAACAGTAAGAAACTTTTAATCCGGGATTATCATAATTTTTGTACAAAAAATAAACATGTGTAAACAACAACTCTCATTCTTTTGAGAAAAGTCGTTGTTGTTGACCTATCTCTACCTTTAAGAATGGTAAAAAAAGTTTTTCATCTCTTTCTTGTAGGGAAATCAATAGAAATACATAAAATTTAATTTAAAGGAAGAAACAATAAAAAGGAAGATGATATGTTTCAAAACATTTGTCCGTTATTTTGAGTTTAAAAAAAAAGAAACGCTTTCTGAATTTATATTAAATTTGTCTAGAGATACTATATTCTCAAAAACAAAAAAAATGTAATAATTCATCTCAAACTAACATTCATCTAAAGAATATGCAAATTTGATGTTTATTTTTGAAAGTATTCTTCCCTCTATTAACCTCCCTACACATACAACGTACTAGGAGATATCGCGTTTAGTTTTTTCAATACTATTTCGTGGATCAACTAATTATCATGTTGCGCATGTCCACAATTTTTTACAAAAAGAAAAGAAAATCGTCTTTTAGCGGATTGTTAAACGCTACTAACTTATTGCTTCAACTTTCTTTGATTCTTAAAAGTGGCACAAGTAAGAAGATATACAAAAATTCAATAAATGCAGGAAATATTTTTTTTCTGGGTGCCAATTATAAACACTGAGGTTTAAGTTAATCGGTATGTTTGTTTTTTATTTCTAATGAGGCTGTGGATTGGTATTTTACCATTGCAGGCCTGGTACATTTCCCGGGGGTTGGTATCTCTTTTTAGTGCTGCACCATATAGATAATATACCAATCGCATCAATTAATTTTTACACCCAGTTTCCTCCCCTGAGGGAGGCATCTGATCTCTGAGAATGCAAAATCCACGAGAAATTTAATTTTTCCAAGAGCACCCACGCCAAAAAGGCATTCTATGGATCTTTAACATGCCACATAATCATATGACATGGATGCTGTAGATTTTCTGCATCATGAAATTCACCGACTAGGACCAGGGTCGAACCCGCAAACTGGGGCGTACGAGACCAGTGCCAAACCAATTATGCGACCTAGCCGGCTAATCGGTACACTATATATTGCATATTCACAATTTTCTTACAACTTTTTGTTACATAGGTTTAATGTGAACATTCATATATATATTCATATATATATATATATATCATTATAAGAATTCTAGTGTTATTTACCAAATGAAATTTAAAAGTAAATTTATCAAATTCTGCTTCAAAATGGAATTTTATGTAATATTTTCGGATATTTTTTTAAAAATAGATTTCTATTCTCTCTATATAACTCGAAATAAAACATATTTTTGTAAAATCCTATTTCGAGTTTGTGCATCGTCTCTTGATATATCCCGTATAAAACAAAACTTTATTTCTATTCTTCAAACGAAAATTGGAAGATATATTTTAAGAAACTTTTTTCACTGTTATTGAACATTGCGTATTATTATCATACAGTCAAATAAAAAATCTCTATTTTTTTTTTTTAAAATTAATATAAATTCCAGGCACTACATAAAAACTTTATTTACACGAATAAATTTAAAATAAACTTAAAGAGAGATATATCTTCTCATTGATTATATAAATATAATTTAAATACGTGAACGTTTAATTCATTCATAAATGCAATTGATTTATACATGAAGAACGGTGAAATCCTTCATTATCTATTTTTGAAGTATCATTTTCTTTCTTTCGCTTATGCAACAAATAATAATGAAGAAATAAGTGTCGAAGATGAGAAAGACATCTTTCAAAAATGCTAATCTATCGTTCAATATTTTAAATCAATTGAACTTCCTCATTGTCACCTGTGAAAAGGTTTCTTCGCGGAAGTTTTAAACAGCTTACAGCTATTCAAAGCTGAAAAGTATTCGAAATACTAAGGACAGTGAACTTTGAAAAGTCAATAAATACTAAAAAGAAAATTATGTTTCATTATCACTTTTGAATGTAACCGTATGTAATTTTCTGTAGGTACACTTCAGATTCTTTAAATATTAATAGCTGAAAATAAACTTAACTCAGAAAATGAAACAAAGAAAAAAAATTTTTATCTGAAAATGACATTAATTATACATCAATATACCAATAAAGAAGCTAATTATACATAATTATAATCAATAGAGGTGTTTATTATGTATCGTTATTTCAATAGAGAAAATAATACTGTATCAATATATCAATCAAACAGCTTTTGGACATAAATGAACCAATGAAAGAACAAATTGTATAACGGTGATTCAGTCTTAGTCTTATTTTGTATGGCTTTATATGGCTCGATAGCTCAAAGTATTGATGTGCAAACTCATGCAATTACACTTAAAACTGAAATTTTTAAAAATTATTCAACTAGGTAGATTTACAAAATTCCCATTTAGAAAGCAAAAATAACAATCAGCCTCGTTTTAAAGTTAATAGAATAATCTTTAAAAAAAATTCCGTATATTTCCGAGTATAAGCGAGAGTGCGTTTTTTTCCTTCAAAAATTTGCTCAAACTTCTAAGCCCGTATGTAAACCAAATTGAAGGAGACAAATAACTGCGATTTTCAAACATGTTACAATGAACATGAAAATGCTGTTAAACTGGTGGAATATTTTCCATCTAAATAGTTGTAAAGTAAAACGCCAGACGCCAATGACAATAGTTTTATTTTTGGTAGCCGTCTCTGAAGCTAACCCATTTTTTCCAATCATTTGTTATTTTGTGTATGCTGTCTTTGATGAACATACTTTCACCACCATTATTTTTTTTTTTGTTTTTTGTTTGGAAAATGAACGGGAAGAAAAATTTGTATACGGCACGGGAATTGTTAACCAAACTCGTTGCATGATAATCATATGTATTCAGGCCTCCTAATAAGGGAATATGAATTTTACGATTTACACGAAAACTCTGATTCAGACACTGACTTTGAAGGATTTAAGTGACTTTCTTTTTTCTTTTAGAATAAAATTTCTATTCAAAACACCTGAAAAGTTTAAAGATTGAAACTGCTTCCTCATAGCTAATGAAAAATATTTTAAAAATTTTTTTTAAAAATTGCGTTTTTTCTGAGATAAGTGGATTTGTTCTTAAAGGATTCGCCTCTTGATTTGAAAAGAAAGAAATAATTGAGTTTCTAAAATAAAAGTATATTTATCATTTATTTCCCTGTATTCCACTACCCGCGTAGTCGATTTCCAGAAAAATCGTTATTAGCGAATCTCTACCCAACTGTAGGAATATGTTTATCAAATTTAAAATCTGTGAGTCTAATAGTTCAAAAACGGGAATTTCTGTCTGTGAAACCCCACGACCCTTTTGGGAATCGGTTCCGTAAATCCGTTCTTAGAGGATCTTTATTCAACAGAGGAAATATGTTTGAAAAATTTCAAGGTTTTAAGTCTAATAATTCAAAAAAAGGGAAGCTTTTTTTGTCTATAACATCCCCACCACCTCTATGGGATCCGAATTACACAAAACCATTATTAAAGGATATCTACTCAACAAAGGAAACATGCTTACCGAATTTCAAGTTTGTAAGTCTAAACTAAATTCAGTAACACAACAGCCCATGAGGACCAAGGCTTACTATGCCCATCTCAGTATGCGTAACCATTTGGCGCTGAGGTGCCTGAGCAGATGTCCCGATCAGCTGGTTAGTCTGAAGCGAAACCCCCAGTGTTTAGTCCCCACGCAAGCTTGGTACTCATTTATCGACCCACTGAAGGGATGAAAGGCTGAGTCAACCTTGCCCATCCCGAAGATAGAACCCGGACCTGTGGTGTGGAAGGGCGATGCACTACCACTCGGTCACTGGGCCTCAGATTGTAAATCTAATAATTCAACAAAAAAAAGGGAGAGTTTTTTTTTATCTATAACGCCCTTCCCTTTGGAGTCGATTTCTACAAAATCTGTTCTTACTGGATTTCTACTCAGCAGAGAAGAAACATTTTTAAAAGCTCCATGTTTGTAAGCATAATAGTTCAAAAATGGAAATTTTTGTCCTTAACGTACCACAACCTTCCTTTGGGAGTAGATTTTCGAAAAACCTTTTCTTAGAGAATTCATTAAAAGGAATATTCCTGTCAAATTTCAAGACTGTAGAGATCTTGTGATGAGTGAGAAAGTGATTGAATCACTTTTCTTCTATGAATATATTGATTTATTTGTCCCAGAGAGAAAATAATGAAAGTATTCCATGATTCGTTTTCTCTATATACAATGTGATATCCGCGTATTAATTGGGGAAATTATTACCTATCAATATTTCAATATTTTAAACTAATTGTATATGAATTTCTTAACCGAACTGATAAAATGCAAACAAAAAAATATATAAAAGGAGTTTAATGTATGTTAAGTATTAATCGTCATTGGAACTCCTATTTTGCTGAACACCTGTAGCAACAAACTGTTCTGTTGACGATTGATTCGACGCAAATGTAACCTATTCTGTATATTCCTTCAGTTCAAATTCATATTCTGTATAAGATTCTAATGTTCTAAATTAAATTTAATTAACGAACTTTCGTATTCTCTTTGAGTAAGTGGCTCTGTTTCATTTTAAAACGGCCCGTTAAACTCAACAATGTATTTTCTGGGGCATGAAATTTCTTATAACCAATCAGGTGATTAAAGTTCTTAAATATCAAATATTTCATGAAAAAATAGATATTTTCTAAATAAATAATACATTTGAGAAAAAAATGATATAATAGTGTGATGAAATGAAACGTTAGTAAAAAAACTGAACTGAAATGTCTTATTTCTTGTTACATTATAATATTTATGTTTAATTACGTAGATAAAAACTCTTCTGAAACTCATTACTTTGCTAACACAAAGTAAAATGTTATTTAACCTAAACTATATTTATATTTCCAAAATCTATTAAAAATAGCTAAAAAACGTATGTTAATTAACATGTTTTAAGAAATTAGTTTTTCAAGGGAAAAAAAACTGCAACATAGTGCGATTTTTAAACGCGCAATTGGCGCAGTTCTTGAAAAAAAACTTTCTTTTTCTAAACACGAGAAGAAAGAAAGAAAGAAACTGCACGAGCTAAAAAAAGCAATGAAAAATTCTTTCAAAAGCAACGGAATTGTCAACATTAAATATTTCACTAACAAAAATGACAAATAAATACTATTTTTTAAGGTTCCTTATCCAGTTAATTATTACATGTGAAAATTCCTTTCCCTTTTAAAGAGACAGAGCAAGATAAACATTTTTTTCCGTAAACATCGCTTTCTTTTACTATTACTTCGAAATAACATTGCTTATTCGTCAAATACGAATGTCTTTTAGTATACATTTTTAAAGAAAATTAAGGTTATTACATTACTTAAATCTAACTATTATTTAGAGAGATTTTTTTTGGATACATCCATTTTTATAAACTTTATCCGAAAGAAATATTTAAGTATAACAATAATAATAACGGTGGAAAATACTTTTTTCCAACTTAGAGCTGCGTATAGCTTAAGTAAACTTCAACGTATAATTATCGCGTATTATTCAAACCTCCTAAGGAAATACAAAAACGATTTCTTTTATGATACTATTATTTTTATTTACTGCCGCCATACTCCATTAAAATTTAAAATGCAAAAGATAAAAAAAAAAAAAAAAACCTCTTGGAGGAGACAGAGGAGGAAAAAAGAACATTTTCTCAACATTTTTAAACAGAACTAAAAAGAAAAGAAAAGCTGTGATCGCTAGGAACATTAATAACCCCTTTGGGACGACAGGACTAAAGCTTAGAAATGAAAAAGAAAATTTCGCTTTTTTTAAGGTTTTTGCATGATTAATAAAATGATTTATGGTTCAGTAGATTGCAATATTGGGGACGAAATTATTTCCTTAATGATAGCCTAAATGTATCCCTCAAAACACTAAACACCGATAAAAGGCCTGTGTGCGCCGTTATCTACGGGTACAGAGAGGGGTTTATGAAAAACGTCGACTTCAGGTCTTTTATTATGATGAAATATGAAAAACATTTTCTAGAATGTATGTGGTTATAATAACTAATTTGGTTTATTTATGGTTAATATCGAGTGTGTTCCTTTAATTTTACTTGATAAAAAGAAAGAGAAAAGTTTTGAAAATTCTTTTAAAAGCAATAGATTAAAAGCTTATTCGGTTTAATTCTGCCATTTTTTCTATTATTATTATTATCTCAATGCTGGTTTTTTTTTATCTGATACACTTTGGAAGATCTTAGTCAATTGAACTATTACATTTTATTTAATTTTTGTTGATAAATAAAATAATTTTTAAGTATGTGAAGCGTAAAAATTGAAATATTATGTTATTAAAATTGAAATTAATTGTCTGGAATAAATAACAAATTTCAAATTATAAAGATGATGAAGCCTTTTTAGATGATTTTAGTTTTTTGAATAATTTTTTATTGCGAGTCATTGAAAATTTTAACTTATACATTAAATGAACCATATTTCTAGGAAACATACAAATTTTATTTTTGAAATAACGAATTTAATTGTATAATAATAATAGAGTGATTTATCAAAATTAATGATATTAATAAAACAAAGAGAATGTATATAAAAACTTTTAATACTATACAAAAAATAGGGAAAAATATATATAGCTTAAATTATAATCTTCTTTTCTAATTTTAAATAGTAGACTAAAATTAACTAACCAATTCTGAGTAGTATTCTGCTTTAAAGGCAGTTCATGTGAGAATACTTTATGGTTAATGAACTAAATTCATTTAAATTAAATAACTTCTAAAGATGAGAATGGGACGCTTCCGTTTTGAAATATTTATCAATGCGAAATTCAATGTTCGTTAAGTAAATTAACTTATTTTAAACCTAGATGTATTTTGAAAAAAAAATATATACTAATTAAAAAGTACCGAGTTTGATAAAAAAAAAATAGCTTTCTATTTAAATATCAAAAATCGCTAACTTATGAATAAGTAATTGTTGTGATTCCCATTGTAATAAAATGTATATGCATTAAAAAGATTTTTCATTTTAAATATGCTGCAACGCAACTTAATATTATTTACCGTAAAATCCGGAGTATAACGTGCGCCTGTACTTTCCAGGTGTATTTTTTAATTTTTAGGTACGTTCGGTGCATAACGCGCACCCCCTTTTTTACGAAGAAATCTGAAATATACGCATGCAATGCTCTAATATTTTGAAACCATTTATTCGAGGTATAATTCCAGGATATAGAAAAAATAAGTGTACTTCTAGAACTAAAACCATTTAGGCTCATAAGGAGAGTGTCATTTCTTTTAAATAAACAGTATTTCGATATTTGTAGAGGTCTAATTTTTATCTATGCTCATCATTTTTTATTTTTAAAAAGTTCTCACTTTTATACTCGGCGTATAACATGTACCGTATTTTTAAAGTGAAAACTTCTTTAGCGGCGTTGGGCACTTTTTGGTAGGGGAAAATCGTATGGGTTCGCGTCACCGACATGCTCAAACTGGCGCATGCGCAGTGTGCTGTCCGCCTTGGACACTTTTTGGATGGGTGGAATCTCCTGCGTCCGCGTCACCGACATACTTATAGCAGTACATCTGTAGCTATACAGCTGATGTATAGTGCTGTGTATATCTTTTTAGTGAAATTCAATGGATTTAGTGAAAAGTTCAATGGGTATATACCGTGCACTGCTCGTTGCGATTCCGAGAATAGGCAATACATATTAATGGTTGCCGTTTATATTTCGCCTGGAAAATCTATGAGACAGATACAACAATTTTTATTCGAAAATTTTATGATTTATACAAAAGAAGGTCCTGAATTACTCGAAAAAAGATTTGGCGAAAAATATGATAATGTACCGATGATTTTAAGTGGAGACTTCAATATTAACTTTGCAGATGATAAAAATCTACCTCTAATTGATTTTCTAAATGAAACACTTAATTTAAATATGCTCAATGATCGAAAACTCAGTACTGCAAATATAAAACGGCGATCGATGTGGTTTTTACGCGATACTTAGATAAATTTGAATCTAACATTTTCCTTTCTTACTTTAGTTACCATAAGCCTAATGTATCTTTTTTAGAACAAAATAAAATAATTGAAAGTACAAAAAGTCTAAGTATTGTTGAAATGAATGATGACAATGATGCAAACAATTAAAATAATGCTAAAACTCAAATACATTGAAATTTAAGTAAATACAAATACTATCCATAAATAATATGATTGTATATTAATTGTTATTTCAATTGAATTGTAGTTAAATTTTGTCATGATCTTGTACAGCCCGTAATACATTTGAATAATAAAAAAACCATAAAACACATGCATTTAATTGTTGCTCGGAGTGTCAATAGATGTGGAAACCAAATTGATGTTGATAATTTTAATTCAAACATTATGAAATTTCAAATTTTAATACTAAAAGTTCTAAGTTTTCACTTCTATCGGCAGTCTCTTTAACTGCCAATTTTTGTGTTAAAAGTGCGCGTTATACGCCGGATTTTACGGTATTTCTTTGCAAGAGAGTTTTCATTCTCTTTTGAAAGTATCTCATAGAAAGTAGCCTAGTAGTCATAGTTAAGAGCTCATGGCCAGAATGTCACGGGTTCGAACCCTCGTGCTACTGAAGACCAACCATCCATAGAGGCTGATGTACGCTAAATCTGTCGTGGCTGAAAGTCCTCTCTTTGGCGTGGTGTCGTAATTTGTAGAGGGAGGTGCCAACTCAGGTGTCACTTGACCGTAGTTGAAAGTTACGAGGTTCGTCACCAATAGCCTTTGTGCTGCTTTATAGTGCGACGTGACTATACCCTCACTCACCTAAATGTGTCTATTTTCAGGTAATTTTTACAATTTTGAAAATATATTTAGAATCATAAATATTTTTAAATTTACAATTCCCACTTTTTGTGTCATATTTTCATACGAATTCGAGAATTTTTCTCAACTCTTACATTTAGTGAAGAATAAATCGAAACTGATAATTCAATGTATATAATTGTCATTACTTATTTATTACTATAATTATAAGTCATTTTTAGTTTTATTCTTGCTAATTATATCTTTTCAAATTTGTAAGAGTAATAGACTTTCATCTGTTATTTGGAGCAACCATTAAAACAGAGCAAAATATTTTAAATTTTCATGTACAAGCTGTTACATTGTTGGATTTAAGTTAATATAAGAAAAAAATCAGTTCTTGATAAACAATCTAACTAAGCAACAGTCCAGTTTTTGGACAAAAGCGGACAACTTCAAGATCGAAAAATATGTTTCTCCTAAAAAGTTATAAAGAGGGAGGGAAGAGAAAAAAACATTTTATGATCTTATTTCTCGAAACTTTAGAAACGGTGTTTTTAAGGGACTTTCAAAAACTCACATGTAGGGCATGGCAACAGTAAGAGATTGGGGGGGGGGGAGAAAAAGAAACAAATGCCTATTTCAAAACTTTTCCAGCAGTTTTGTTCTTCCCAATTGACTGTTCCGTGGACCCCCTGAAGCCTTTTCAACCAATTGCCATTCCTGAAAATCATTTTCCGTAAGCGAAAAGAAAATTCAACAGACATCGCACTACGTCCCTGAAAAACCTATTATTTCTTCTATAAAAATCTTCCCTCTTCCTTTTTTTCATCGTTTTTATTTATTTATTTATTTTATTTATCTATTTTTTTAACTTTCTTGCTTTTATTTAATTCCTTCCATTCTTTCAGGTTGTCAACATTGTCGTCCGCTTTTATTACACTCTTTTTTGTTCTGGAGATGACAGCTGAAAGAAAGAAAATACTTCGAATAAAAGGACGAAAGACACTACCTCCCCATCAAATCTGACAATCGTTTGTAAGAAGAACAAAACAGTTTTTCAAATGACAAGTCTAGGGGGGTGGACGGGAACACATCGGATATAATTAGTTAGTATTTTAATGTCATCTTATATGTATTTTTCCGTCTGTTTTAAGAAAATAATTGACATTGAAATTAGTGTAGAAAATCAAACTTTATTAGAAATGTTTTGAATAGCAAATATTTATCTTATCTGAAAAAAATATAAATCCAGATTTTGATTTCTTAATTATTTTGATTTGGAAATTTGCAAATAAAAAGAACGTTTTTCTTGTTTGTTAGTAGCTCAGAACTGGTATTTGTTAAATAATATTTCATTTTAAAATTGATTATTGCCTTAAAATCCGGCGTATAACACGCATCTATACTTTCAAGCTGCATTTTTTAATTTTTAGGTATATTCGCCGTATAACATGCACTCTCATTTTTATGAAGAAACTTGAAATGTACATGTTCAATTGTATTATGTTTTAAAGTCATTTATTTGAGGTGTTTTCCTAAGCTTTTGAAAAATACAGTATACTTCTAGCACTACAGCTCTTTAAGTTCATAAGGAATGTCATTTCCTTTAAATAAACACTATTTTTATATTTGTTGAAAAATAGTTTTGCTATGCCCATCTCTTTTTTTTATTTAAAAAGCTATAATTTTTATACCCGACTTATAACCGCACCTGTACATTTTTATCTTAATTTTTGTTTTAAAAGTGTACGTTATACGCCGGATTTTATGGAAAATGAAATTTAAAAAATTGAAAAGATTTCAAATCTAAAAAATAAATATTGCTGTATATTAATCTGTTGAAAGCAAAGCAACTGATTTTAAGGGACAATGCAACATATATTTTATTTTTTGCGACGTATACAGGGTGTTGCCTAATTCGACCGAAAAATTCAGAGGGGTGATAGTAGGCAGCATGAGAATAGCGAATCACCATAGAACAAGGGGTCGCAAACGCATCTAGTCGGAGTAATTCGCAAAAACAGTTATAAAGGGTGTGATGTCGAGTGAAATGAAAAAGAGGAATGAAAAGTAAGAAGTACATTTATTAGATGTAAAGCATGTTTACAATACGAACAATTAGTCACAGTCCGACGTCAGAAATACAAATACAAGTGATTGTTTCAGGAATTGTTCAAAGTTGTATAAAAGTTGGTCATAGCACAGACGATACCGATGGACGAAATAGACGCATTCAAGCAAATACGGTGTGCTGGCGATGTCATCTGAATCGACGACGACTTCCACTGTATCCACGGCGTCTCATACACAAGGCATTTCAGATGGTTCCAGAAAAAAACCAAGGTATTGAGGTCCGAGGAGCGTGGAGGCCAAGCAACAGGTCTGCAGTGTCCAATCCTTCTCCTAGGATAGGTTGCATGGAGACCCGCAATCGAAAAATGTGCTGGTGCACCATCGTGCATGAACCAAACGTTCTGATGGACAGTTGATGGTATTCCCTCCAACAATTCCAAGAGAAGTGAGATATTTGCATTCGAGCAAGTCATTTTCAATACTGCCATGGCTCTCCAAATGACTTCATTTGTTTTGCTACTCTCCTCATCTGTCTCATCATCCTCCCGAAGGCTACTAGAAAAAGTGTGTGGATGCATGAGGGGATACTAATTTGAAAGCCAATACGATTAAATTATTGTTTATCTTTTTAATAATTTGTAATTAACTTATTCCGGGAACTTTTTGACCTACCTTGTAAACAGACGTTCAAATAACCCCTTGTGGAAAAGGAAACTTTCTGCTGTCATTTTCATGAGAACCTCTCATTTAATCAATAAGTAAGACGGTTTGAAGAACTGACAATGATATTGTCTTTTAAATCAATTCTCCCTAGTTCTTTCTTTTAATAATATATGAATCATGAGAGGGAATGTATAAAAAGCGACGGCACATTAAAATTTTTCCTAGGTCAACACATTTCACATATGTTATTTTATTTTTAATAGTATTATTCAATTTTTCCTATTAACTTTTTGCTCATTTCTTCTTGAAAGTAGTTGCTTACTACTTATCAAAATTGGTTTCATAAATAATAATTGATATAATTTGAAGAACTCATCAATCACATCTGCAGATATTATTCACTGTCTGCTCATAAGTCGATATAAAAATTCTTTTAAAATTATTTTGCCAAAAAATAACAACACAAACGAAATATGATCAAATCCATCATTTCACTTTCCCGTTCTTTCTTCGGCAATCAAACAAAACAATCATTATTATCATTACAAAAACCCCCTCCTGCGTCTTGCTTATTTTTAAACTATTTTAAATCATTCCAAAACTATACCAACAACCTAATTTTAAAACTATCATTAAAACTTTTACCCCTAAAAGTTATTCGCAGAACTTCTCGTTAGAAAAATGCTCGATCCTTATAAATCCGAATATAATAATCTACGTTCTTAATTTTTTTTTTCGAATCAAAAGAACTTCGAAACAATACGAATTCTTTCGTCCCCTAACGATGCACGATTGCAATTAACATTGGTTGAGTGCCATGGCTTTCTCCGGCTGATACGTTTGCATATTCGTCTTCCTTTAAAGATTCATATTTCAAAAAGGAGCGGAGGGGAAAAAAAGTCCATGGGAAAAAGAATGAAAACGAAATCATAACAATGAAGTGGAAGTAGTGGTGGCTTTTTGCCACGAAAAAGAATCATTAGCAAAACTTATCTGCTTGCAGCTTGACGCACGAAATTCTGGATCATGAATAAGCACTGAAAGACATTTGGAGGAAGGGAATTAGTATTTGCAATTACCACCGAGTGCTGCGATCTTTATCGACTGAAGAATACAGAAAATGAGAATTGTTAACACAGTCTAAAACAAACATAAAAGAAAGAATGCTTAAACGTGTTTGGAACGGTTGTCATTAAGTGTCTTAAAATAGATTTTTTAAATGCGTTTAGTCAGCTTAAGTTTGTAGTTGGTTTCTATAGAAATGGGACTATATAATATTATGTAATATTTTTGTTCTTGGTATTGTGGGAAATTAGCTATAACAATGTAAATAATAATTTTTGTGTGTATTTAGTGAAGTGTGTATATTTAAACATTGGAGTTGATAACATTTTTTAATAAAAAAAGGGGTGATCAAATGAAAAAATACGAAACGACACGGTGGGTACAAATATAGACTTTATTCAAAATATACACCATAGGCCTGAGCACGACGATCCCACTGATGAACAAGCCGCAGGATTCCTTGTTCCTAGAATTCCTGTGGCTGTGACGAGACCCAGTCCTTCACAGTGTCCTTGAGTACGTCGTCCGAGTTGAAGCGCTTTCCTTTCAGGTGCTCTTCAGTGGACCAAAACATGGAAATCGCAGGGTGACATGTCCGGACTGTAGGACGGATGGTCCAACGTCTCCCATTTTAACTTGTCCAGTTCCATTTGTGTGACTCTGGAGACGTGTGGACGCGCGTTATCATGGAGCAGAACCACACCCTCAGTGAGCAGCCCCGGTCTTTTGTTCTTGATGGACCTGCGTAGGCGTAGAAGTGTCTCACAGTACACATCGGAGTTAAGGCTTTTTCTGTGCTCTAATAATTCTGTGCTCGCATCATTTGGACGCCGCTTTTTATAAGAGCCTTTGCTCTCTCCTGCGCATGCGGGCACCCGCGCATGATCCGATCCCAGTCAGAGTCTCCAATGGCATCCCGAGATGTCTCGCTACATTCTTCCTTGGCGGAATATGCAAATATTTAACTGTTTCATTTTTATGTCGTTTCGTACCTTTTCATTTGATCACCCCTTGTATATACAAACAGAGCCATGGTAATTATTCGGGACTATTTTTTTCCACTAGTAACGTAAAATATCATTATTACCCACCTAACAATAATGAAATGAAGAGATGAGAGAAACTCTACTTATATTTTCCTTGAACTTATTCATTTGAAAAGTCATTTAATATGTTTACTCCGTATTAATTTATGTTGGTTCAGATGCTTTTTTTAGATGTTGTAATTTACATTTTGATATATCAAGAATAGTTTGCCTAAATTTTTAAATATTCTTGTTTAAATGTGCGGTTTATTCAACACAAAAATGGATCATGGAATAGTACTCTTAAGTTATCAGTGATATTAAATTGTTTCTAATTTTGTATTGGTACGCTAAGAATTTTTCCTCTAAATAGTTGTAAAATTTTGCCAAGTTAGGGTGATAACATTAAATTGGATGCTAAACATCTATTTGGCGCGATATCAAAATAATGCTAAAAATGAGTAGTATACCATTATCAAATTAGTTCCATGAAATTGGTTACAATACTTAAATTCAGTGCATCGGAAATGAATAAGTACCGATAGCAAAAAGACGAAATATATTTAATAAATGCAATTCTAATATGTTCCCCCACCCAGTCTGGTGGTTACGACACTCGGCTTGTAGTCGAGTGGGCTCGGGTTCAAATCCCGAATAAGGCATGGATGTATCTTCGAGGAAAAAAAGGCGATAATTCGCCTGGAATGGATTCCCATCTCGAATGGAAAGCACAGAACATCACTTCTATTCTGGGATCATCGTTTGTAATAAAACTCTATATTTTTTCTTCTGTATTTGTCTCTTCATCTCTCTCTCTCATCTTTCGTATGTATCCCAGTATGAAACACACGACTACCATCATGGACTGCGATAGTAGTCAGGTTTCATTTCTAGCGACACTGTTTTCTAAGAAACTATTACTTTCCTCTATTAAGTATTTTGATAGTTCTTGGAAAGCATTAAGTTCTGTTGTAGTTGACACGTGACGCTTTAATTATGAAAGTATTTAGGCCTGAAGAGCATGAACAACAGAGAGAGAGAGATGGCTAGTCACATTCCAAATGGATAGCTATTCAGTTGTTCTTCTAAGCTGATATTTCTTTATTTTTTGCTAACGATGCTAAGGTTGCCTGGTTTAGGAGATTCTGTAACCAAATAGATACAACCAAAAAGAATTTTCTAATATGATCATTTTCTTTCACTAAAAGATATCCCCACTTTATGGAATTTTTATTTTTCGCTGCATTTAAATAGTCTGATATTTTTATTAAACCGTGTAAAAAGGAGCATAGCAATAAATAAAACGTAATATCCTGAACAAAATAGCAGAAAGAACGAAATAATTAAAATATTGCGTTATTTTTCTAGAAATGCCATCTTAGCAGTTTTATAGTATTCCAGTTTTGTTCATTATCCGTTTTAGGAAAAATTCAAATAATTGAGAAAAACTGGAATACTACAAAACTGCTAAGAGGGCATTTCTTGAAAAATAGTGCAATATTTAACTATTTCATTCTTTGTTATTTGAAAACTATTTGCAAGATTTTTTATGAACTGCGTTTGTGTAGACGTGAAAATTGTTTTATTTCTTTTTTCTTAGATTTGAGATGATAGAAATAAAAATATTATTTCTTTAAGTTGATGGGGATTGAGAATTTTTTTATGATTATGTTGGAGTTACACCTGGTGCAATTAATTCTATATGTGAGGTACACGAATAATTAAATTTAACTTTGAATTCCTATTCTGAAAGGAATTTATTAGTAAATTTGATCACACTCGTATTTCACATTTATTGAAACCTTATCCATTGGCGATAATTGATATTACATGTAGTTTCAGTTCATTAGTTGATGTAAATTGCATTCAGAATCCATTAAAAACTCATCTAACTCACTTAATTCATTTGCTGAAGATGGAAATATATATAAATATATAAGTGCTTAAACTTGTTGAAAAAACAATTAATAAGCTTAGAAGTTCATTAATATTTGAAAATAATAAACAAATTGTATAAAATAAGTTAAAGATGCCTTACAGATCCATCTGATGAAAAAATTAATAATTGTAACGTTTTCCCGCCTCGCAGCTGATAGATCGGCTTTTCTATGCGAATAACATTACGCCGTTCAGATCCACACGTGCACCCCTAAGACATTGCAGGAACTTTTCATACGACATCACACCGACAGCCATAGCCGAAAAACAAAAACATCTGCACCCCATCTGGAAGCTTAACCTCGAGTGGAATTGGAGATGTAAGAAGGGACCACCCCACCCCAAGAGAATGAAAAGGCAGACCTCTTGGAACAATCAAAAAGAAACGTTGCGTTTTTCCTTCCTTCCCCAATAATGTATTTTGTAGTATTAAAAGCTCAGTAGTAAGAAAAACTTATATCTCTGTAAATATTGTAATAAATCACAAAAATTGAATTCCTCAAGTCTCCAGCTACTCATCAATTTTCCCAATACATCATCACAATAATAAACAAAATTGTGCCAAACCTTATTACTCGGTACCTCGTGTTTTAATTGATTTTAATTTACGTCGTACTCCCAAGCAATACGAGAACTATTGGTGACATACCTCGTAATTTTGAGCCAAGGTGATATGACAACGACTACACCTAAGCGAGCACCAATCTTTCACTCAACGGCAGTCGGTACAATATATAATGTAATTTTTTTTATGGATGAGCTGCATTCAAACACTAAATGAATATTTCTCTTTGATTCCAACTGACATTTTTGGGACAATAGCCTTTGTTGCTCCAAATCCCAAATAAAGATATTAACTGTAACTGACATTATACGAGTATATTGAAAAAAACTTTATTCGGTATTCTTTTCAATATTTATAAAAGGAAACCTCGTGAAATAGAGACGTTATATGATGAAATGTAACCATTTTTTCTTGAAAGTGAGTAAGTATTTATAAAAATCGCACTTTTAAGCAACATGAGAGCTACTGGAGACGAACCTCGTAATTTTGAGCCACGGTCAAGTGAAGAGGACAACACCTGATGTAGCATCCCTTCTCCTAACTATCACACCTTCCTAACGGGAGGACGTTTGAACCTCGACAGATTTAACATGTAACTGCCCCCCCCCCTACATACGGCGGGTCTTCAGTGGCACTAAGATCGAACTCACGATACGCCGGCCACGAATCTGTGATCTTGACCACTCTGCAACCTCGGCCACAACATCGCACTATTAAGTAACTAGAGGCGATGGACGTCTGAATTTTGAGCCTGAGTCAAGTGACAAGGAAGTGTGTTGGCACCCCCTCTCCAAACTATCACACCATGTCAGTGGTAGGGCTTTAAATCACGTCAGACTTAACGCACATCAGCCATCATCGTCACTTAATCACATCAGCCATCAGAGTTCGTGGCTACGACCACTTGGCTACCGCAACGAATTTTTTTGCCAAAAAAAAGGAGAATTTATCTTGTTGAAAATTTTTCTGTATAAGTTTGATACTTTTATCATTGAAAACATCACACTATTAATTGCTTCTGATATATATTGATTCTTTTAAGCCAGGGGTGGGCGGACTTTTCCAGAGTACGGGCTACTCCTAATGTTTTTACGGTGTTTGCAGTCCACCTAGTGGTATAGGAGTGGCCATTCTATATTAAAATACCATGTTTCTTTCCTCTACACTTGTTGTCGACATTGTACCCATTTAAAATATGACAGATTACCATTTTTTTTTATAATTTAACACAAAATTGTCGTTGGATAGCTTGAACAGTTGTGGGCGACTGCTAGACCATGGAGCGTTGATGAATTCAATTCAGTGAGCAGAGAACATACGTGAACCAATTAATCTGAAACCAACCTACCAACTCTCAAGCCTTCGCGGGACATGACATCAACACGAAAACAGAACCCTGCGGAAGCACGAGGTGTAGGATGACGTCTCAATAGCCAAACCCATGCTACCAAGGGAAGAGCTAATCATCAGCATTTATTCTCCCCTTCCATCTGCGTTTTAGGAAAAATTCATTTATGCGGCTGGCATTGCAGTTATCGCTTTGCAGCGGCACTGAAAGCGTTAAGCTTCATCGTGCCTGCTAGTAAAGGTACATGTGTCGTGTACACATTTATCGAATCATTTACGTAAGTCAGTGCTTCTCAAACTTTCAATGGTTGCGACCCAATATTCAAGCATAATTTTCATCGCACCCCCTTCCTCCATACAATAACACTATATTGAATTCAATAATACTATACTTAGATGCTGAAACTATAATACGATTTTAACTTCTTAATTGTCCCCGGCGTATATAAACGTCTCGCTCACCCAAAGGGTTAATTTTTCCTCACGTATATATATGTCTTTCCGAAGTACGATCTTCTCTATCCATAAAATTATTTCAAAGGCTTTGGAATACAATAAAAGGATCTTGACAGCGTTTGCGAAGAATTTATTTATTTCAGAGAAGGTTTTACTTATTTATTCCTTTTCATTCTCCTCCCCCAATACATCAGATACGCTCGCCTACGTGGAAAAAGGTGGCATTGGGGAGCAAATCACGTAGCTTTTAATCGGCAGTTGAATGATAAATTATAAACCGTATAGAGAGATTATGATGTTCAGTGTTAATTTTTGTAAAAATTTTATATATTACAATCCCATGGGGTCACTGGGAATTATTAAACGCGCTTAGCTTAGTACTGTTAAAGTAATTATAAATTACATTGTGTGCAGTACTGATACATTTGTAAATGCATTATATCAGTGCAATGTGTATTTTATATTTTATTGTACCTAAATGTATTTTGTTGGTTTGCTGTCAGTAAATTAATAATTTTGTAATGATCTTTTGTTTTAGACTTTTCAATATGCTCGCGCGCCCCTCATAGAGTTATCACGCCCTCCTAGGGGGCCGCGTACCACAGTTTGAGAAACGCTGACTTAAGGTATCCGACTGGTTGCGACAACTTTTTTTTTTAAAAAAAAAGGAGGTATGGGGATTTTTTTGTTATTTTTAGATTTGTTTAGTGCATTTTAAGAAAAATGTGCAAAAATTAAGAGGAAAAAAAAGAAATTATTATTACTAAAATGGGAAAAAATAGGTAAAAATTGACAAAAAAATAGCATAAACGCGGTCCATTCTGTACCAAAGGTTTATGAACAAATTTTAAATTTTTTTCACTCTAATGTGTTGCTATATTATTCATTTTTGAAATGATCTTCAGGATAAGAGATATTTTATTTTTTACAAAAACTAGAGCATTTTATCTCAGTTATTATATGAAATTGCTTAAAAAAACAGCCATTATATTCACATAAGGGACTGTAAATTTTGTAATAAAACAGTGATTAATAAATCTGAAGGTTAAAAAAATTCTACTATTATACAGTACTTACAGAAAAAAATTTCATTTAATTATTTTCAAAACTTTTTTAGCTGTCGCTGGCCCCGTTTGATTATTTTCAAAAAATCACATTTCGAGTAAAACGCGTTTTAAAGTATGACATATCTTGGTTAGAGTAATGTGGCATCTGCTTTTACTAAAACACTTGTAGTTTTTGTTCTAGTGAACGGAAAATGATAAACTTGGTATTTTTTAAAGCTAATATGATGGCCCAAAAATAAAAACATAAAAAAAATTGTCAGTTTTTGGCAAAATTTACAATTTTAGGGTAGTCGGATACCTTAAGTGAATGTGAAAAGCCGATTCTCCAATTTAGCTAGCCTAGGTGATCTATAAATATGTTTCTTTTAGTATGCGCATCTTTAGTATAAATAAAGGCGGTCACCCCAAAATTGCTTAGCAATCCACCGGTCGATCGCGATCAACTTAATGTCCATTCTTGTTTTAAGCAATTTAGATATTTAATTATTTATTTCCCTTGGAAAACAACTTCAAGTACAAGAAATATTCTAGCATTTCACCTTGCAAAAAACAATCCATGTTTAAAGTTTCTCGGAAACTTTTTGTGGCCAAAATCCTTAATGGCCTCGTTTATTTCATCCAGTATTCATAGATTGGCAGTAATTGGAACGTAAATGATCTCCTGTGACATTCTCTTCGACGATTACTTCTACAGTCTTTTTTATTATTATTATTCATCTTATGCATGAATATCGTTAGTTAAATTCAATCCGCAGTGCAAGACAGTGGGACCAATCAAATACTAATGATTTGTTTCCAGTTTAACCGTCAATTACAGTATTATTAGTGTCTTATTGTTCGCGACATGGAAAAATTCAACTTGTTTTGTTTGTTCCTGTCATCGACAAATCACAGAATAATGAATATAATGGTTGTAAAAATGGCATCTGATGAAATGTTTTAACGATATTTACGTTGGAAAGAACGACCGAAGAAAAATATATTTTAGAAAAATTATGTTTGTGTAATTACAGTAATGTACCATATAGCAAACAGCAAAACCATTTTTATTTAAGAAAAATTCAGCAGACCTGAAATTTTTATTTTTATTTTTTTTAGAATTTCATCTGGCAATACGTAAGAGATTAGTGTCATCTAGTGTAGTTTATTGTTTTTGATGTATGACTCTAACAATTGCTAGATTTGTATTTACATTAAAAGAATAATATTGGAAAAACAGGAGAAAACGTTATTTTTTAAAATTCTAATCCAGCTTCTTTATTATTTTGTTTTCTAGTATTGATTTTTTATAACTCTTCTGTTTACGTATTTAAGTATTCAGCTTGTTTTTCTGCTTTTTTAAAAATAATTTTTACTTATTTATTTCAATTTGTGGAAACTTTTTTAGATGTTTTTCTAACTGATCCCTATTTTAACGTACGTATAAATGTTATTTAATGAAATACAAATATTACTTTTTCTATTTGGGCTTTTTCAAAGACGTTATTGCTCGGAAAATAATTTGAGATGCTGGGTGAAGTTTTTCTGATAATACCGCTTAAAATAATATGCATTTTCTTATAACAAGAACAAAAAAAATAATAATTGTTCAGCATGTTTGAAATAATTTTAAAAACTTCAAAGTTCATTGGTTCTTATTTCTTTTTATTTTTAATCCAATAAATGCTTATTTTCCCAAGAATCTGTTCAAAGATTCGCGCAAATTCTTTGTTTTTTCCCAATTTCAATCGTATCTTTTTATCACATACGATACGGTATCTGAATGGTCATGGTCACGTGGCCAACGTTGTCTAAAGGTGGATTTGAAACCTGATGTCCCTGAAGACATGCCACTTTAAGGGGCTGAAGCACCTGTTGAGTCTCAAAGTCCTCCTGTTGACGTGGTGCAACAGTTTGGAAAAGAGAATTCCGGTTCAGGTATCATACTCATCACTAAACCGTGATTCAGCATACTACGAGATCCTTCACCAGTAGTCCTTGTGTTACCTTAGAGGGAAATGTAAATATAAATCAAATCAAGTATTTTTATTATAAACTGAGTGAGTGAATATTTACGTCGCACTGTTCAGCTACACGAGGGCTTTTTGGCGACGGACCGCGTAATTTTGAACCATGGTCAAGTGACGCGAACGACACCTGAGCTGGCACCCCCTCTCCTAACTACCACACCACACCAACGGGTGGACGTTTGAGCTCAGATTTAACGTGCATCGCTCCCCTACACGGCAGGTCTTCAGTCATACTGGGCTCGAACTCATGACACGCTAGCCATGATCCGATGCCTTGACCACTTGTCTACCGCGGCCATTATTATAAACTGAACTAATCGTTAAAATTCATTATACGCACTTATGAGCTTGTGTATGTATGTGGTTCTATGTTGTGACGCTTGAGAAAATTAATGGTAGCGTGTGAGTTAGGAATTAAATATTTGGTTTATTTACTTCACAGCAATTAATTATAGTATACACATTGACATTGAAGTTATTCATAATATTGAGTATTTCATTAATGTTCAGAATATGTTACTTGGGAGGGAGGAGGCAACAAAACCGTTCTCTTCGGGTTTTTTAACTTAATTCCCCTTTACACTCCATAGTTTTGGGATGAGAGCGGCTTCTTTCTGGCACCTCGAATTACACTCGGAGTTCCGGCTCGCAGGTGTGCCCAGCTTTTGAGTTTTTCTCATGGTCATAGGTTGCCGGGACGATGTCAGATGACAAGACCCCGCATTATTAAGGTGTGCACTTGCGCATAGAAGCGGTGTTATCCTATCCGCAAAAAGAAGCCGGATTTTCAGCTGTGTAATGCGAAAACGTCACAATGTGAATGAAAAAGAGGGAGAGAAAAGGGGAAGGGGGGGGGAGAGACTTATCTAAAATATATGTGTAACTAACTAAATAAAACTTCTAAGATTAAAAAGTCAAATGATTGCAGGAGAAAGATTAGAACTTACATAGTTCTTTAATATATATAAATTATTTAAAAAACTCTACTTAAGTATAACAAAAATAAGCTACTATTTTAAAGAACAAAAAATAACAGATTTATCAAAAATGGAAATAATTGCTAACTTAATTTTCCATTTAACAATAATTCCTAGATTTTTATCCGACATTTCCCGAGTTAAATCCATGTCAGAGCTATTATGAAACCAAGTGCAATTATATATCCTTTTCATCAAGTAAATCGCAACATTTATCTGTGTCTTGACGACATTAAGGGAAGTAATATGTATAATACTATATTTCAGTACGGGAAATATTATGGTTCACCTAGAGATTCATTGTGACTCGTTGGAGATTTTGAAACTGTCGCGTGAAAGTTTCGAATTTAAATATGTTTAAAAAAATTCATGCAAGCGTAATTTTTAGCATACATGAAAATGTTCGCAAAAAGTTTAGTCTTTTCTACGTGATATAGAAAACGTAATAAAAATTTGTATAAATATTAACAAAGAGCTTTCGCATCTGCCAAAAAAGGTACCTAACTCAATAAGTGAGAAGCTTATTTATTTTCTTATTTAAGTTTAAAAATTTTTAAAAGTGATATATACAGATATTTAAAAAAATTTTACACTAAATTACTCTTTAAGAAATTTCAAATACCTTATTTTCTAGTCTTTATTTCGTTTTATAAAAAATTATATTAAATGGTTAAATATTTTTTTCTTGACCCACACCTAAGAACTTTGCCTGTCTTCTAGTCTAGATGATATACAATTAAATTCAGTCCTTTATATACTTTTGCCTTTACAAGAAGGGGAAATGAACATAACCATTCTAAAATTGTGATTTCATTTGATACATATTAACGTCACAGCTTGAAACTACATAAAAGTTGTTGGCAATGGGGACCTCGTTATTGTGAGACTGGATCAAGTGACGAGGATGACACCTGCGAACTGACATCTCACTCTCCAAATTTTTACAGCACTCCAACGTCAGGACTTTGAGCCTCAACAAAATTAATATTCATCGACATTTTGCACGGCAGATTTTCAGTGGCATCAGGATTTGACAACGCCGGCTACGAGTTCACGACTACGACCACTCTTCTACCGCGACCACAAATGCACGCTGCTGATAACATAGTGAGAATGTTGAAAGAAACAGAAAAGATAAAAGAGAATCCTCTCACTAACGTATTTAGTGGTTTCCTTCAATTCTTATTGGCTCGACAGCCCAGGGTGGGCCTTGGCCTTCTCAAGAAGCCTTTTTCAAGTTAGCCCGCTTCCTGCTAGTGTTCTCCAATTCTTAGTTCTCAAAGCTAGAAGTTATTTTCTAGGCCATCAATCCATATAAGATTTGGCCTGCCCTTTCTTCGTGTGCCAATTGGTTGGGCATTGAAGACTTTTTAGTGGTGCGGTCTTCATCCATTCTGACAACGTGACCTGCCCATTTAATTCGTTGTATAGGTAGTGGTTTCTATTACATCTTAATTCCTTCGACACACTAAATAATTCATGTTCTTTATTCCTTTCTGTATTTATATGGCACAATAAATAATATTTTCTAATTTCATAAGTGAAGCATCTAAAATTGCGCACGAATCTTCTTGCAAAACTAGTTCATTGGATTAATCATCTTACTATGTGGGTGCTGATATAAACATTGACTATTAAGTTTAGCTGATTAAGAGAGAGCAATGAAGTTTAAGAAGGTAACTAGTTTTATTATGATTAGATTTTGTGCATGAAATACAATATATCGTTGGATTAGAGCCACCTGAAGTACTTTGCTTAGGATGGAAAAAGATTTATGTTTATTTGATGATCGTTTACCGAATACAAATAAATTATTTTTTATAATGCTAGAACATTTTATGTATCCCTTGTGCAATATAATGAATGTCTCTCTCAATCAGCCATAACCATATAACAATATTACCTGCATTTTTGATGATTGCTTACATTGTTCCTAGCTTAGTAGATAACTTGATGCTGAAGAACAACAGCCTGAAGAAAGATTAAGGTTTAAAAACTTTATCTTGATTACATTAATAAATTTTTCTAAAAAAGTCAAAGATTCCGCAACCAACCATTTTTTAAAAAAATTTTGTTCTACATTTTATTGACGAACACACATACCAGCAACACAAGCACATGTAGATTTATGATAAAGGATAAAAGCGTTCTTTTGACCCTTTCCAGAGATCTCAGCTTTTATACCTTTCCCTACCGGAAACTTTTGGTATCTTCGATTATCATAGGATTTCCAGTATTTAATAAGCTGATTGGTCAGAATTAGTGGCAGATGCAATGTTACATCATCTCAGTTTGAAATGTGTCAACGTGGCAGTTTTTGAGAAGATATGACTTATAGGGTATCCAACTACCCTAAAATCATAGATTTTTTTAAAAATTGACAATTTTTATGAGTTTATTTTATAAGCCATCTTAATAGCTTTATAAAAAAATCAAATTTTTTTATTTTCCATTTACTAGAACAAAAACTGCAAGTGTTTTAGTAAAAACAGATGTCATAACTTTACACGAAATGTCAAACTTTAAAATGCGTTTTACTCAAAATGGTTTTTTTTTTTCCGAAAAGCTCAAACGAGGACAGCGATTGCTGAAAAAGTCTTGAAAATAATTTGCTGAATTTTTTTGTGTATGTTCTGTATAACAGTTTAGAAGCGTTTTAAACTTCAGATTTATCAATCACTGTTTTATTACAAAATTTACAGACCCTTATGTAAATATAATCACTGTTTTTTTAAGCAATTTCATATAATAACTAAGATAAAGTTCTCTAGTTTTTGTAAAAATTAAAATATCTCTAATTATGAAAATCATTTCAAAAAGGAATAGCAAAGTAATACATCAAAATTGAGAATTTGTTCATGAACTGTTTTTACAAAATGGGCCCCGTTTATGTAATTTTTGTAAATTTTTCCAATTTTTTTCTTTTAGCAAAAATAATTTATCTTTCTCTTCTTAATTTTAGCCTTTTTTTCCCTTAAAATGTACTAAATAAATCTAAAAACCACACACACAAAAAAAAATCTCTATATTTCAGTTTTTTTAAAAAAAAAGTTATTGCAAGTAATCGGATACCTTAAATGGTGTTTCCCGTTAGAGCACAAAAGAATTAAGGTACTTACGTATTATGCAACAATCACCAACTCAATTAATAACTCGCGAAGTTGGTAACCCAGAATTCCAATGTAATTTTTTGAATGATTATAACCCATTAAAAAACAACAAATTCGTAGAGAATAGAAAAGGAATTCATTGTTTTTTTATATTTCTAATGGGTTGCGGAATGGTGTTTTACCATTGCAGACCTAGTACATACATTAATTAAGTAAATTATTTATTGAGAGACAAACAATACTCAATATGCAAAAGAAAACGTTATCTGATTTTCATTAATGTTTGAACACTAGTTTCATATTCTTATCCGTCATCATAAAAATAAAAAAAAGGTTCTTTCTTTTTTAAATTTTTGTTATTTATCCTGAAAAATATAGATACAGAAAAAAAGAGGAGTAAAAAAAGCTTTTTTAAGCGGTGAATAAAACTACTCCCCCACTCATGATTTCACGACAAAACCAGTTAAATTTAGCTGCATAATGAGCGTTACCTCGCCGATTCATTCTCATAATTTTTGTTTACTTTCATCGATTTAAAAAAAGGCAAAGTTGTAGTTGCTTTGAAAACAGCAATGTAAGGAGAAAGTTGCTTTTTTATTAGATTGCTTACTGCAGAATCAGCATCATAAAATGGGAAATCGGGCTCAATATTTAGCTGAAATGTGTGTTATTACTGCGTGAAAAAAACTTGGGGGCAAGAGATTTGGTGTTTTACGACTCTCTGAACCCACAAGAGATAGCGATAAATATACAAACTTTTTTTCTCACAAACTTTGCAGGCGTTTTGCTTTAATGTTAGAAAAGTCTTTAGAATTTCGAATTTTTATTTATTTTACTTATAAGAGTATAAGCACCTTATTTTTTTATAACCATTCTGGAGGCTTGTCTGCTAACTTAGATGTTTATCGTACTAGATAAATGTTGATGACAATATCACAAAAGTTAAATGAGGAAGTATTAACATAATAAAACTATCTTGCTTTTGTAAAGTCTTGTTAAAAAGAATATCAAAACAAAAAGCAAACATATATTGCATGTAAAAAATAAAGGTACAATCTTATTTTGGCCATATCTCTGGCCAAATTGTGGCAACAGCTCATCTTTCTGTATTGGACTTCTAAACGTGTTGTAATAATTCGCAAAGTTGGGGATAAATAAAGGTGGGAGTTAAAATAGGACCCAATCAAAAATACATTTTTTCCCCCTCTGATATTTAAACCTTAAAATAAAAACTATTGATTTTTTTTTCTTGTTAAAATTACAAATACTTACGCTTTATGTCTTTGACTAATTTCGGCGAATCATACGACGTTGCCAAATGCTGCGATATACAGCCAATAATGGAAACCGTTCCCGCGCACGTTTGAATACAGTAATAATAACGACAACAGCATTTGGCGCCATTTTCTGAATTAGCGATGTCTTTTCGTTTGGCAAAATTGTTTGGCGGTATAATGCGAAAGTACCGAATTACGTCATCATCGCGATAAATTAAAAGAAATATATATATATATATATATATATGTATGTATGGTAGATGTCATTCCATTGGAGGATATTGTGGAAAAACTGTATCTGATCATTCTGATGTTTAAATCAGCGTATAAAATCATCTGTTGTTTCTGTTAGGAAATATATTTTCCCATCTTATCCTTTTCGCAACTTTAAAAGAAATCTAATCAGCGTTATTTACATAAAAAATTGAATATTACAGTATTTATTCGAATCTAAGCAGCACTTTTTTCCAATGCTAATGTTACGGGTACAGTTTAGAATTGAAAACGGAAAAATTCGTTGGATGAGAGAAATTGAACATGTGTGTGTGTGTGTGAAACTGTCAGTTTCGAACAATTACCGGTTCATGTATGTATTTAAAAGTTTTTAATCCTGGTAAAACAAATTAATTTTATTCACATTCTCATTAACATTTTTTTAAATTTCGTAAATAAAAACATTTTACATTATTTTTATTTTTTCACAAAAAGTGTTGAGAATTTGTGGGGGGTGTAGCTAAGACTCAATGGCAGCTTAGATTCGAACAAATACGGTATTTAAGGAATTTCAAATGGAGAATATATGCGTTTATTTTATGAAAATATTTGATAGACACTAAAAAAGAACGGGCATCTAGCAGACTGGAAGCAGGACAGAAATAGGCACAAATATCCTGAAATCTAGAAATACCTTTTGGCATCTCTTTTTCTCAGATTCTTGGATCCTTTTGAAATATAAATAATATATCGAGAAAAATAAGCCTAGAACGAAAACTCGCGACGTTTCTTTAAGATCTATTGCCGAAAACAATGAATAATAAACTGCATAAGCCAGAAAAACAGTGCCTGTCAACAGACTCTGGCTATAAAAAAGTGTCATATTTAATGCTACTGAGGAGTTCACCATGGCTAAAATATTAATTACAGCTGCAAAATTCTTTTTGATGAGAATAATTTCTTTTGTTTATAGAAAGTGTTTTACAACAAATTACAATCTACAGTTTTCTATAGTTTTAATAACTTTAATTCAGAATTTGTAAATGCTACTGAAGTCCATAAATATTAGATTACTGATATATATCTTTATGTTATTGAAATTCGAATTAAATTAATATATTTTTCTAGATAATTGAAAATGTTATGGCGAACAAGCTTGGACTGCAGAGGTCTGGGGAGAATGAATACTGATTATATAGATTCTGGAGTTCGGCGCCGATTTAGAAGGCCACCGTAACTTTATAATTCTTGTTTGATCTATCATTAAAGATACAATAGATATGAAAAAAAGGCTTGATTATTCACTTGAAATGACAAAAACATCTGGTTTTTTTTTTAAATAAAAGAGCCTTCGTCTGCCGAAAAAGTAAGCAGATGAAGTGCGGTATAAATATTGAAGGTCTTTTATTACCTTCAGAGTGCATTTATGCAAAAAAGGAAAGAATAGAGACAATAACTGCAGACCACACACAGTTTCAGATCATTTGTTTGGAAGAAAACCACCTGTGTCTTCTATCAACTAGTTGGAATAAATCCTTGGATTCAAAAAGATTTTTCTTAATACGTGTGATTAGAGTCAATAATATGTTTCTATAAATTCGTGATTATTAGGAATTGATTTTGGGCATTATTTTGCAAAAACCTTCGAAGGTAGATCCAAAGAAGATCCAAAACATTCACAGGCTATAAGAACAATTTAACAACTTGCATAAAAAAAATTCACGAAGAATTTTTTTTTTTTTTTTTTTTTGTAGAATACTTTCGGTTTTTTCCTGATATATGTATATACATACTGCTTGTGTGGGCATTGTAACACCATGAAGTTTTGCAAATTACACACTCAAAACTTGAAGCAAATGAAATGCTGATGTTTATACATGCAAACGATTACATTTATAAAACGATAATGCAAATGTAGGCAGAGTCATAACTTACAAGTGAAGCGTGAATATTATAAAATACTGTATAAAAAATAAAAAAATAAAAAATGCGTTTAAAAATGTGTGCACTGTCATATTATTGTTGTAAATGATAGATTATAAGTCAATATATCTCACTTAAAATACAGAGTGTCATACGAGAAATTAATGTTTAAGCTAGGCCACATGACCAGCCTCCACAAGGGGTGTTCCAGTCTTGTGTCGTGAAATAACCACTCGTATAGAGCGTGATGCCATGACAATGACGTATGTGTGGAAGACATAAATCATAGAAAACCGAACAATTCCACATCTCGTCAGTCAGCCATGCAATGTAATGTCACCATAGGGAGACAGACACCTCATCCGCATGGGCATGATAAATTGTACAGTTCCGTCTCATACATTGGTACAACATTGAAGCACTTCTACAAGTGTGATATTAGAATTATACATCATTCTTCTATCTGAAAAATACTTCCACATGCGCAGTTTAGTTATTCACCGTACTATCACTTCAGAGCTCACTTCGTTATTATATTACTACAGTAGAACGTCGTTTATCCAAACGTTTATTATCTGGAGCTTCAAGTATCCGGACCAAAGTCCGGATACGTTTTCGAACAGTGCAATGCTCAACAGTTGTTTCGCGTGAGGCCAAAAGTGACGGGAAAATCCAAGGTGATGGATATTTGGGGGATTTCAGTTGCGTGATTTGGTAAACAACTGCGCGGAAAATTAGGTTAGTTTGTTTCCAAGTGAAGGGGTGTATACACGCTTTTTTGTTGAGTTTTGTGGACGTAGAAACCTGAATGGCATGCGATGCGACTGTGGATTTCAAATGCTAAATGATGACGAGATTGTGACTTCCGTGCAAGAGGAATCCGATCCTGTCGACGATGAAACGGATGAAGACAACAACAGCAACAATGAAAGTAGCAAGGGTCCATCAAATTCTGACGCGTTTGCTACGTTAGAGACTATTATGGAGTGATACGAACAACAATCAGAGTGCTGTCCTACTCAACAACTGCTGTTGAAGAGAATCAGAGACCTTGCAGCGAAAAAACGAAAGTGTACAATGGTACAGCGAAAAATAAGTGATTATTTTCCACAATAAAGGTAAAATTGTGACATTTTGCACCTATTTTGCTTTTTCTTCGAGCACGTTTCCCGTATGTGATGATTTTCAATATTCGTATAGTGTCCGGTTTCATATAACTGCATGGATCGCATTCGGTTTTCGGTTATCCGAACAATCGCACATCCGAACGGTGTCCGGTCCCAATTGATTCGGATAAACGACGTTCTACTGTATTAATATTAGCGGTTACTGCAATAATATGCAGTTGCAGTTAATATTATTTTTCGCAGAACAGTATTTACGATTTTTATTTTTAGAATATTATTTTATGAGTGATACACACCTATTTTACATTTGATGTGGTGTAAAATTTATGACAATATTTTGTGTCATGGATTCATTAAATAAAGCAAAAAAAATTTCTAAACGTAAAAAATTCTCCATTATAATTTGAAATTTTATTGATATTTTTTCAAATCACACAACTTGGACATCAAAAATGAGCTTGCAAAAACGAGCTTGAAGTATTTTTCTTCTGTCACGTACGCGAAAGCTTCAGATACAGAGATCGTGCAAATTTTAGAATCAGAAATACTTTTTGAATTTCGTAGAGTTATTATTTTAAAATATACCAAATAATTTAATTTTTATTTTCAAATGGTCTTTGTTGCCTGATTTTTGATTCAAATAAATAAAATCCCTAAACAAATACTTTTTTTCACTTTCTCTGCTACTTGAATGCATTAATGATTTTATTGACTTATACTATTTGAAAATTATGTTAAACAATTAATTAAATTAAATAAAACAATTATTATTAATTAAACATTTCAGCAATTTTATAAAGAATAACTTATTGATACAGAGAAAACAACATCATGTTTGTTGTTTGGATTTTTTTTCTATTAATCACATTTTATATTTAATCGTATTATCATGAAAAACTATTTAAACTGTAATGAAGATTTTTAAGCAATAATAATAATAACAACTTTGTGATATAAATCTATTTTTGGAATTATACGTTGATCGAAGTGTACTAAAAGTGTAATAAGGAATAATAATTGAATTATGTAAAAAAGAAATTTAGTTGTATTGCGAAGACACTTGTGATAAGAATTATTAAAAATAAAATATTGTTCGACTAAAAGAATTTCTTACTTAATAAATTAAGTTAATTAATTATATTACTTCAATTATATAGCGTAGTTAGATACACCGTACGCAATTTTTATTTAGTTCCATGAAAACGGAGAAATAATATTATGCAAAGAAAACTTTCAAACAAAAATTCTATTCCAGATATGAGCCAATTATACTTTTCAATGCTAGAATTCTGTAAACGCTGCAGTTTTATTTTAGATTTATTATTGCTTTTTTATGTTAGACCAGAGAGTGCTTCTCCAGCTTTAAATATTTACGACCCAATATTAAATCATAATTTTCATCGCCCCCCCCTTCCTTACACACACACACAACACCACACAATAACAATATACCGAATTCAATAATACCATACTTTGACTCTAAGGCTTAAATACGACTTTAACATGTTAAATGCCACCAGCGTATATAAACGTCTTGTTCCTCCAAAGCGTTAATTGCCCGGACGTATATATACGTCTTTCCGAAGTACGATCTTTTCTGTGCATACTATCCATAAAATTATTCCGAAGACTTTTGAATGCAATAAAAGGACCTTGACAGTTTTTGCGAAGGATTTATTTATTTCAGATTATTTGCTTATTTATCCCCCCCCCTTAAGTACATCACATACGCGTGTCTGCGTGGAAAGTGGTGGCATAGGGGAGCAAATCGCGTAACTTTTTATCTTCAGTTGAGAGATTAATTATAAACTGTACAGATTATTAAGATAAGCGTTAATTTTTATGTGTAATTAATTTCATATATGTGACAAGCCCATGAGGTCACTGGTAATATTAAACTTGCTCTAATAGTATTGTTGTTATGAAATGCATTTAAAATATATATCTGATACATTTAAAAGTTTATTATATCAGTGTAAATAAGTATTTTATTTTTTATTATGACAGAATGTATTTTGTTTATTTACTTTCAGTAAATTAATAATGTTTTAAAATAATTATTTGCTTACGACTTTTCAATATGCTCGTGCCCTCCTCGTAGAGTTATCACGCCCTCTTGGGGGGGGGGCGCTCATAGTTTGAGAAACGCTGCGTTAGACACCTCAATCACTTACAAATATAATATGAAGAGGAGCAAAAAATATTCCAATGGTCAGATAAGCGGCATCATCTGATAACTTATTAAATACATATCACGTATTTTAAATCCTTTAATTAATTATTGTTACTTTAATAATTTTCCCTTTGATGTCATTTATATATGAATTACAAGTAATTTTCTTTCAATAGCATTCTTTTTTTTTCTTTTTGCTTTTATTTAAGTATAGCAAAGGTTTTAAGACTTAGTTTAATCCTTCTATTGGGGGGGGGGGCGACCTTTCACATCGTCTGGAAAAGCTTTCCTCTTTATACATGATTATTTTAAATCTTCCTCATATGATTGACAGTAGAATTGACGAATATAGACACCGTATGCAAATTCATTCATGGATCAGATTTAAGTCATGCCTTCGTAATAACGTCATCTTTCTTTTTAAGAGTTGTATAAGAAAAAAAAATATTACGTAAAGTTTTTGAAACCTTGCCTTCATAACGCCTCTTTTTAATGAGATTCGTTCTTGATGAAGTTTATCTTCTATATAAGATTGGATCTTAATACAATTATATACAAGCAACCTAAAATTGGACCTTTTTTCTATTTTTCTTTACTTTGATCTAGGCTCAGCTATGTCGTTCCATGCATTCATTAGTAACAAAATAAATGAAACAATCATCTAATAGCTATTTATCATTGTTGATTTATTATACATTTTACTAATAAGTAACAACAAAATTAGTTTGATTGCAGAAATGTCCTATAGCTAAAAGTAGTAAGTACAAAGGGGTCTTAGAAAACTTATTGAAATATCAAAATGTGATACGTGCTTTTCGTAGTAGGATTATTTTTAAGAGTTTTGATTTGAGTTTAATTTAAGTTACCCTCTGAAGCAAAAATAGAGCTATTGGCGACGGACATCTTAATTTTGAACCACGGTCAAGTGATGAGGACAATTCTTGAACTGCACTTCCCTCTCCAAGCTTCCACACCACGACAGTAGAATGATTTTGAGTCTCGATATATTTAACGTTTATTGAGCTTTTCACATGTCGGATCTTCTGGGACATCAAGATTGGAACCCACGAATCAACAACGTCGACCATGAATTCGTGCCCATGTTTGTGGCTTAAGCTTCTACGGTCGCTTTCTAAGAACCATTGGCCCATACTGTTTTGTAACCCAAAAATTACACCATGGTGTAACTTGAGCTTAAACTGAAGAACATTATCATTATTTTTTTTATAATTTTTCTCGTTAAGGAAAATTCGCTTAGACATAACCAAATACTTTGAGACTTGATCATGATCTTTAAAACTCAAAATGTATTATCATATTGACGAATTTAAAGTTTATAGTGGCTGCAGTAGCCTAGTGGTTAAAATCACGGACTCGTGGCTGACGTGTCATGAGTTCAGCCTGGTACAGCTGAAGATCTGCTTTGCCGAGAGGGGCCCGATGCACGTTAAATAAGTCGAAGTTCAAACAGCCTCTCGTTGGTGGGTGTGGAAGTTTGGAGGTTTCGTCCTCGTCACTTGACCATGGTTCAGAATTACGAGGTCCGTTGCCAAAATCTCTCGAGTAACTGAATAATGCGACGTTAATATTTGCTCACTAACTCACTAAAGCTAGATCCTTTCTTAAGCAATTAAATTGCATTTCTTTTTCTTTTTAATCAGCATATAAAAGTTCAATTCACAGTGTGGCCACCTTTTGTTTAAAAGCGTCACAGATATGGAGATTTCCATTTCTGAAGACAGTTTATGTCATTTTGGAGAGGATTTACTGGACTGCAGTTCGTTCTCAGTTGCAGCCCTCACTAGGGAATTCTACTTTCTTACGACTTTTTTTTATCATTCCAGACTTATGTCTACTTCACTATGGAGTGCGAGTCCAAATCCTAATCTCCTCCGAATTGTTCTGGCATTGTACGAGAGCTGCGTGTTCTATATCTTGTTAATATAGTTAGTAGATCTTCCTAAATCTGATCAATATCTTTCACAGAAGTAACTGAGACATGGTCTGAGCAAGCAGCCTTCTAACCCGGAGTCAGAGAATATTCATGTTTAAAATATTCATGCATGATCTGGTCAGGGATCAGAATTTCAAATTAATTTGCATGTACAGCCATAAAATTCCGGGTGAAGATGAGACATGATACATAAATATGACCATTTTGCAATATAAAGAGTGTCCCCATTTATTTAATATTCCCAAATGGAGTATAAAAGGGAATTTTTAAATTTAACATCGTACATAAACTAGAGTTTATTTACATATTCGAATAATTCGAAACAAGGCTGTCTTTAAAACGTGACATATGTCTCAAACTCGAGCTTTAAACCGAATGAAAAATTTATAGATTTCGAATTTATCCATAGAAGGAATGCCATGCATATGTATTAAACCAAACGTTTCCAGGTAAACACTTTTACTGCTAAAAAATTTGTGACTATATACGGAAGCTATAAAATCAAAATATCAAATTCTAAGATAATTTTGGAAAGGAGTACCACACATACTAGATTATTTCAAACTGATTCTGGAAATTGTTAAACTAAACATAGATTTCATTTTTGAAATTATGAGAAAATATTGAGAAGTCAAGTGTACGAATATATGATAATAATAAAAAATGAAGGAGACTCTTTCAGATTTAAGATTGATGAGTCGATTATCTTTTTTTTTTCTTTTTGTACTAAAGTGCGTTTTAACAACAACAAAAAAGTCGTTATCAATGTTAAATAATAACTTTTGTTAACTTTTTAAAACTTGTTTCCATTTTGTAAATAGTTCTTTGGCTTGATTTTTCGCTAAAATTTTTGAATGAAAAAGAGTATTTCTCTATCTGAAAATCTAAGCAAAAAGTATTGCCCAAAGTATAATACAAATTTGTGACTTATCAGTCACAAATTATCTACACTTTCCTCTTACAATTCATTTACACAGAGCTAAGGTTTCACCATGCACATCATTTTTCTACGTTATCTCCCACCATTTCAATACGCTTGGGCCAGTAGATAACAAGCATACGTATAAATAAAAGGTTTTCATTTGGTCGTGAATCCCCTTTTTGCTCCACATTTTTCTCATCTTAATCAAACTGAGGATATCCCTGAGTGACCCACAAACATGTAAAAACCAGGTGGAGATAGATCTAAGATGTAGGGAGGAGATTAAATTCATGTTTTCTAGAAAGAATTTTTGGCACCTAGTGTGAACAGACTTTATGGAAGCCAAATTCGATTTGATGAGCAGGGCCATAAGTGATGTTCAAGATGCTACCTCGTCGATAGTAATTTGTCTTTTCATCAAAAGCACCTTTCGAGCTTCCTGAATATTGTCATATGTAAAGGAGCCTGATGGTCGTCCTGCTTCCTCTTCATGAGATATACCTGTTCTTCTTCTTCAATGACTCGACAGCCCTGGGAGGGCCCCGGCCTTCTCCAGAAGTGTTCTCCAGGCATCTCTATTTTTGGCAAATGTTTTCCAGTTTTTTACCTTTAAAATATTTAGTTCTTTTTCGAAACATTCAATCCATCTTAACGGGTTTCTGCACCGAGTTCTATTTCCCATGGGCTTTTTCAGAAAGATTTTCTTGCAGCAACGATTTTCATTCATTCTAGCCAGATGATCAGCCCAGTTTAAGTCTCTGTAATTTGACAAATTTTACAATATCAGGTTGTTCGTAAATTTTGTAGAGTCTTAAGTTAGATCTTCTTCTCCATGATCCATTCACTTGGATTCCAACAGGAGTTCAGCGTAAGATCTTTCTCTCGAAAATTCCCAAAGCTTCCTCATCACGTAAAGTCAATGGTCAAGTCTCTGATGCATAGGTAAGGACAAATCTTATAAGACTTTTGCAAAGAAACAATTTAGTTGATACACCTGTTCGGACGCTTTTAAATCCACAAAAACATCGCACGCTTTTAAATCTACAAAAACATAGTTCGTGAAGTGCACATCTGGTCAGAGTATTTGAATTGCTACTTGTTTTTTCTTCATGCAAATTTCTAATGGAGCGGCCATGCAATATAGTGGCATCAGAATCAAACTTTCATAGCATTACCACATCAGTATAACAATAAATTAAGAGACAACTGAAGTCTGTCTAATCACTGTAAGTATCCTAGATAGTTTTAGGCTTTTTCTAGTACATTGCATCAATCTAATTTTTATTTATAATAATCGTAGTGGTCATTGCTAATAATCGTCTACAGCCTTTGCTAAATCCTGGGGAAAGACAAAAGTAACACGCAGCAATTGTTTAACTCTGTGTAGTGTACTCATTGTCAGCAGAATGAAATAACTTATTAAGGTGTGTAAGCCTATTATTTTTGCACCATTAAAAACTAATGTACCTGTAATTATTTCTTAAATAAGAGTTTGATGCTTACAAACTAAAAATCTTTGTGAATACATATGTATGAATGGTTTTAGGCAATAGGCAATAATTTTGATCGAAACACTTTCGGATAAGTGTACTAAGTGGTGAGGACGTTATCCCTTCACATGAATCAATGCTAAATATTAAGTACTACATTCTCGTTTTTTTATACTTTTATTTCTCATTCTAAGTGCCAAGAACATGTGTTAGGAAAACTGAAATAAATTGTTATTCCACTGAGACACTGAAAAAAGCTTTTTGTGAGATTCTAGTTAAACACAGAAAAATTAGAGCAGCAAGGAGAAATTTTGAGTCATGAGTCCATTTCTTGACATCCATGAGTCAAGTTTACAAAAATGAGGCTGCTTGTAGACAGATCCATGTTCAATGTCTCGGTTGTAGATTCCTTTTTACGCACGAAATGGAATATTTTTTCCTTCTATTTTAAATCTTTGCATCTTATTGTATAGTTTTCTTTGAATATCGAGTAAAAAAATAATGGAATCCACAGTAATTCCAAATGAGCGTGATACGAGAGTTTCAATACTTTTAATAAAGGTACATCATTCTTGTTAACACAATTATTGTAAAAATAAGTTCAACTTTTGAAATATTATTTCAATACATACCTAAAGCTGTACTTTCTGCGTACAATTATTCTGACATACGCACGATTCACCAAAGTTGGTGAAATCAATCGGAAATGTGCACTAGTAGATTTTTAATTAAATAAAACCATAAATTTGTTTGAATTATTTAACAATTTTAAAGGGAAGGTACGCGATTTACACATTTTTTTAATTTAATGATTTTCATAATTTTTTGATTGCCTGCTATGTGTATGTATGATGTAGGAAACAGATTTTGTGCTCAAACTTTCATAAAAATCTAACCATTTAATTTTTAAGGGAAAAACTTGAAACTTATGAAAGGACTTTAAAATGCTACTCCTTCTACAAAAATTAACGTACATATATGAAATTTAATTTACAAGTACATCACACTATGTATAAGAGAAGTTGGTATGAGTACTGCAATATCATGAATGGTATTCGTACAATACTTTTTTAAAATGCATGTTGAAAATTCCTTAAAAAACGTGTAAATTTTAAATTCAATTATCTTTTAAGAAATAAGTACTGCTTTGCTTGAAAAATTCATACCAGCTTTTGTTCCATGTATTATTAGCAACTAGAGAAAAAAATTTCCAAGTATTAGGCACAATAGAAAAAAAAAGTCTTAGCATTTTAAATGAAAACAAACTAATCACTTTATCTTTCCGAGATAAGTCAATTTAAAGTTTTGATTTTTCGTTGGGATGTGAATAAAAGCAAACGTAAAAGTTATCATAACTCTGCGTTTTTTAAACTTAGAGCTTTTAAGTTTTGTGGGTTTGTAGAAAGTATATAAAAATAATTGAGGCTAACAAAATTTAATTAAATTTTTTGACCGATTTTTGTCAATTGAATCGTTTTGTGTCCCCTTAATTTAAAAACTGTAATAAACAGGGTAGGGATTCATTTTCACTGCAGTAAAAAACATCTCGGTGTCAAGAGTGAATTTAACATAAGGTAGATATATATACAATTCTCTTCCTCTTTTCCCATGCATCAATTCATAGAACTTTCTATACGAGTTTAATTTCAATTTTTCAGATATCTTCCGAGAACATTTATTTCAAAATAAGAATTTTTTCTCCTACATTGTAATTGTAAAGAAAATAATTTCAGCAAATTATACATTTCATAGAACTATTCTATACGCCTTCACGTAAAAAAACCCTGTTATCGCATATATTTTCAAGTTTAGTTTTTATATACACATCCAGAAAAACATTCGCTTTCGATTTTTATTTTGTTTTACTTCAACAACAAAAAAACAATTCTATTTCATTCGAAGTGCCACTTACGCCTCAAATGTGGGTCCTACCAACCTACACCATCCAAACATTAAAATAAAAAATAGACACCAATGATACAGATTTGGTTTGTGAAACAATACCAAAGAACCTCGACACCACTAATGCATATCATTCGCCAATGGATACATAACACGATGTCGCCTTTCATAACATCAACTCCACTGGAAAATAAAACTTCCTTTACAAACGCGTACTGTGTCATTTAAACAGTCCGCAGACCATGTCAGTCTACACGTCAAGCTCTTGTCATTAGAAAAGAAGGGAGACAGGGCGCTATTTAAAAAGAAATGTAGCAGTGACGTGTAAGGCGTAAAAAATTGCACCTTAACAAACTGCTACTGTCTTGGGAGACGACCGGACCACACGAAGAGTTGCAATTTGGTGACTCTTGTTGCTAAATGCAACCGTTCATCTTTGGTTGTTAACAGGAAAGACTGATTGCCCGCACAGAAGTCTTGTTGTTTTGGCAGGTGATATCATTGCGACAGGATGTTCATGTTAATATCTAGGGTCAGAATACAATGAGGAGTACTGAATCAATGGACCTTGGGACATTTCTCATTGGATGGATAGATGGAATCGTTTTGTAGGTCATGAGTGGGGAAACGTCACCTTGATGGATTGGTGATGGAAAAAAAAAGGAATTCCATTCTTCGAAATGAAAATGACAATTTCTTATGTAATCCGGCATAAAAAATACAGCACAGTCATCGGTATATATATATATATATATATACATCGTACAAACTTTACATATATACATATATATATATATATTTGTAAGCGCATAGCGCACAAAAAAATTTTCCAAGAGGAGGGTCCATGGTTGAAAGTCCCCCAACTCGTATCATACCTCAAGACAACACTAATTGATTCTTCTGATTTTTTTCGATTTTGTTAACAAAAAACAATGAAAAATAAATAATTGAATTAATAATTAGTGTTAATTAATTAAAACAAATTGTTAATTATACGAACTTAATTAGATTTTACGTCATATCTATATAGGATTATCATCAATCGGAAAAAACTCAAGGGCTTCGGGGGGGGGGGGTCCGGACCTCTAGGACCCCACT
The DNA here is from genome assembly GCA_019973975.1 of Trichonephila clavata. Lineage (NCBI taxonomy): Eukaryota > Metazoa > Arthropoda > Arachnida > Araneae > Nephilidae > Trichonephila > Trichonephila clavata. The sequence continues at coordinate 57,685 of BMAO01037933.1, read as the reverse complement.
AGTAACGCACACAAGAATTATTCAAGGGAGGGGGGGGTCAGGGTTGAAAGTCCACTATTCTCGTATCATGCTCTAATACGCCGCCCAACATATTCTTTTGATTTTGTCGATTTTCTTGAACAAAAAACAATAAAAAATTAATAATTGAATGAATAATTAGCATTAAGTAATAAAATTAATTATTAATAACATGTACTTAATTAAATTTTACGTACTATACACATAGGATTATAGTCAATCGAAAAAAAATCAAGGGCTGTGGGGAGGGGGGATCCAGACCCCCAGGACATCCCCTTGTGTGTGCCACTTGGACGTGGCTGGACTGCCACAGGTTTTAGTCCTCGTGCCACTGAACAATTGCCGTGTAGAGTGGATCAATGCACGTTAAATCTGTCGAGGCTCAGTGTCCTCCCGATAGTGTGGTGAGGCAGTTAGGACAGGGAGGTGCCGGTTCACAGGTGTCGTCAGTTGATCGAGATTTTAAATTACGAGGTCCTTTGCCAATAGCCCTCGTGTTGCTTTATAGTACGACGCTCATATGACACTCTCATTCACTTCATAATGTGTCTGAGATAGACTAGCAGTAACGGTCGTGAACTCGTCCAAGGTATTGTTTCAGCCGAGCAGTGAATTCAAATCCTGATGCCACTAAAGCCCCCCCCCCCTTCTAATGCCCTTTAATCTGTCGAGGTAAAAAAAAACCTTTCGTTGGCATGGTGAGGAAGATTGAGGTGCCTGTTCAGGTGTCATCCTCATCACTTGACCGAGGTTAACAAAACGTGTTCGGTCAGTAATAACACTTGAGTTGTTGGCTAAGTGCAACGTTAATAAGTGACACAGTTAATGACCCCTCAAATGAAACATGGGAGGGGGATATTTTGCGATTTATATTTCGAATTTCATAAACATAACATTTATTTTTAAGTCTGAATCCATTGTATTTTTTTATGAATGTTACACAAGATAATTTTTGAAAGTTCTGAGATTGAATGCTTTAAGAAATATCGGGTTTTTACTCTGATAACCACTCATATAGATTTTAAGCAAAAATGTAGTATTATTTTAAAACTATTTTTATGAACTGAGACTTTAAAAAAAAACGTTGTAAAATATGAATAAGGGGAAATTTTAGAAAATTTCGGTTAAAAATACATTTTGACTTTTAAAAACAGCCGGCTGGGAGGCGAGGTTGGTTTTTCGTTGGTCTTCTACAACTAAGGTTGCAGGTTCGACCTCGGCCCAAGTCGGTGAATTTTCATGATGCAGAAAATCGACAGCTGTCATGTCGCATGATTACACAGCATGCAAAAGATCCATAGAGTGCCTGTTTGGTTAGGGTACTCTTAGCAAAATTAAATCCTAGTACAGGTTCGCTTCATCAGAGCTCACGTGCCTCCCTCTGGGGAGGAAACTAGCCTTAAAAATTACTTGCGGCGATTGATATCCACCTGTATGGTGCCACACAAAAAAAGATACCAGCTTCCAATGAATGTACGAGGTCTGCAACAGTAAAACACCAATCCACAGCCAATTAGAAGTAAAAAAGATCTTTTAAAAACATTTTTAAATTACAAATCTAAAAAAAAATGCGTTGGAATTTGTGAGAACAATCTATGGAAATACCACAAGTAGCTAAAAATTCAAAATATCTTTTTTTATTTTTAATAGTGTGGAAAACACAGACAAAATATCGTAAAAAATGTATTTGAAAACATTGTAGATTAAAATCGCTACAATTTTTCTTAAAATTTAGTCCTCAGTAAACTAACTCTCTCTCTCTCTCTCTATTTCTTTGATTATTTTAATACTTTATTTCATATTAATGAACGTGTTTAATTCAATCCAAAGAATAAATTTTTTCTCTAAAACTGTGAGAGAAATGTTAAAAGAGAAAGCAGTGGGGGAAAAAAGATTCAGAAATAAAGAAACAAAAACACACACGCGTTAAATGCTTTTACGTGAACAATAAATTCAGTACCATTTTTTCCCTCCCTTACAAACACTTGCCTCTCAAGCTATAAACGAAAACAGCCCTTATTCCAGTTTTTATTTTCATACATCTCCAATTAACTTTTATTCACATATTTTTATTTAACATCTTTATTCCGTTAAAATTTTTCTCACACTTTTTTTCACGTGAACTTTCGCAGATTTCAGCAATTAGCGATACTTTCTATTTTTATCACTTTTAAGCACATCTCATTAGGGATAAAATATGCCGAAGAAAAACGTGATTTCGAATAAACTAGTAATAACTTGAAAAGTAAAATGTGTATACGGGAGAGAAAATCGAATTTTGGAATGTTTTCTGCAGCCGTTGCTTTAATTGTTCCGGTTAATTCTCCCGTCCTACTAATACATCAATGACGATTTTTTTTCCTTCCCGTAACTCAATTATTTGAGAACTACCGTTTTTACTTATAAAAGTAAACATAATAAAAAAAGATTTTGTTGGAAGTGAAGTGAAATAAAATGTATTTCAGATGCTATTTGACGATGCTTTAATTGTCGTTTGAATTTATTTAGGTAAAAATTCGAAAGGAATTTTTTTTAAGCTCTGCCAATTTTAATGTGTTTTTGTTTAAAGTAACATTTTCAAAATCAATTCCAATGTTTTTAGTAAGGTAAATACATAATACTTCATTAAAAACTGTTTTAAATTTTTCAAATCTATGTTTTATTAAATATTTTCATTTATCTAACTTTTTTATTTTCTAAAAAACTAGAAAATTTTTCAAGAAATATCATCACGAAAAATTTTTACTTGGATGTTCATTCCTACTTTGGATTAATGAAAATATTACCAATAATTTAGTCTAATTTATAAATATGGTATATTAAAACATACATTAAATTTGCATGTTTTTTTCTCCCTCACCATAGCAATAAGAAAGAGAAGTGAAACAAAAATAATTAAAATAGTTTGAGGATCAGATACGACAAAAAATCTGTGAAACTCTCACTGTATTTAAAAGATTTTATTATTTTAATCCCGCTTTGCTATTTTTACTATTTTCAAAAAAATAAATGATTGCCATTCGAAAAATAATTAACCAAATCAATTAAAAAAATATATGTAAATGAAATATTAAAAAAAATTAATTTATTGATATAATTTTCATTTCAATCCATAAAATGCCTTAAAATAAGTTTTTTAATTCATTTTACTCGAAAATAAATAGCTATTGTATGTCTTATTATTATTGTCCAAATTTATTTTGATTTTAATTTACGTCGTATTGTAAAGCAATACGAGGTCTATTGGCAATGGACTTCCTAATTTTCAACAACGATCAAGCGAAGAAGACCACACCTGAACTGGCACCCTCCCTTCTTCATACTTCCACACCACACCATGAAAGGGAATTGAGCTTTTCTGGTTTTACTTTATTTTTGTCTAGCCATTTTGAAACTCTTAAGGCGATATGGTACCCTAAAAATCATTAAACTGTCGAAAAAAATTTTATTAGCTTATTTGATACCCCGAATCCTTATAAATATGCCTGCAAAATTTCAAAGCTTTACCTGCATTTTTCATTAAGTAATGGAGCAATGTTTGATGCTGAACAGCAACTGCCACGCCTACATTTCAGGTTATCTGCTAGAAAAGAGCCTGATAAAAATGAATTAATTATTTTTCTAATGCGCATCAATGAGATTGACATTATATATGCAGTAATAAATCATTTTAAGAAAGAATTGTGCAATTCATGCAAAAATTCTAGTTTGTGAATTATTTTTTGAAGATCAAATGGATTTGGTCAAGATTTAAAAGTTATGCTTGCTTTTTATCATATTATTATGAATGAAATTAAAACTTCAAAACGGATTCTCCCAAAGCACAAATACTGAATCTCATTTTGATAACTCAGATAATTAAAAATCTAATTCGCAAGAATAGAAAAACTCTCCCATTTTTATATATTTGTTTTGGTGATATATATATATCCCACGTGTGCGATATTCAACACTTTTATTATTAAAATATTTTAAGATATCTATTTAAACAAATGCACATATACAGTTCTTAGATTTTGATGTATTTTACCTATAAATTATTCTTTGATTTTGCTTTCATTCGTGTACAATATTTAACATGCGAAGGCTTTTAAAATCATGGAAATAAAAAATAAAGGCATAAACATCTTTTGTACATATTGTGCATTAGCTCTGAGCGTGGAATTAGCTTTGAAGTGTGTGTATTTATTCATTTTTATAATGATTAAGATAAAGTTTTAGGAAATATTGATCTTTCATTCGTTTTTTTCTATATGTTCATTATGGCAGTATACTGTTTAATTGTTCTACATTTGTGCAATTTTTTATGGTAAGTAGTTTTAAATACGCTAATTAACATTTCATAAAAGTTTCAGACTATTCGATGAATATTATATCATGCTATATTCATGGAATGAAAACTTCAAACTCATATTTCTCCATGTTGAATTAAAAGAAAAGAGACATATTTAAAAAAGCCTTAGGGGGGATTTTAAAAAAAGCTTAGAAAAGCTAGAAAATTTTAAATTTTACAAACATTTTGCAACAAATTAAAAATTGTTTGTATGGAATTATTATTAAATATTAACCTTTATAAAATACAATTAAAACCAAATATCAAATATTAAAAACAAAAAAAATTGTGAAGATGGTACCATATCGCCTTAATACAAAATGTTAATCCTATTGAGCTACTGATAAATTTTTGTATTGTATTACTAATAATTTTAACTACTTTATATAATATTTAATGATTCCATTATTACCTAACTATTTTATATAAACAAAATTTCAGTTTGATTTTAAAAACATTTATTAAGTACTTCGTAAATATCTTGACTCCACAGTCAGATCCTAAAAAATGCATATAAATATCCAGCAGTGGCGCACACAAGGGGGTATCCCCGGGTCCTCCCCCCCATAGCGCATGATTTTCTTTCCGATTGTTTATAACCCTATGTATATAGTACGTAAAATTTAAATAAGTATTTGTTATAAAAATTATTTTTATTAACTAATGCTAATTATTTATGCAATAATTTATTTTGTTGTTGTTTTTTATGCCTAACAATCGACAAAATCAGAAGAATATATTTCGCTGCATATTATGGTATGATACGAGAATGGTGGTACTTTCGACCCGGACCCTCACCTTGAAAAATTCCTGTGTGTGCCACTGATATACTTTAATAAATGAAAAGCCACCCCACGCAGTATGGTGGTTATGACATTCGGCTTGTAATCGAGTGGGCTCGGGTTCGAATCCCGAATAAGATGTGGATACATGTTCAAGAAAAGAAGTCGAACTTTCGCCTGAAATGGATTCCCGTCTCTAATGGAAAGCAGCGCACTTCTTTTGTTCTATGCTAGGATCATCGCTTGTATAATAAAGTCTATATTCTTCTGTGTTTGTACTGTGCGTTTCTGTTAATCTATCACATGTTTTTCATATGTACAGCAGGATGAAACACAGGACAACAACAATAAATGAAAGAAAGTAAGAGACAAAAGCTTTTTCTCCTTTTTTCCCTCCTCTTTCGTACCTATTTTATTTTATTAAAATAATTGAAGTTGACCAATTCCATAAACAGTCCACACCTGAAAAGGTAAGTAGATTACTCTCCAAGTGATTAACATTGTGGCCATTAATTCAAAGAAGCAAACGATTTTATTTTCCCGTTAATAAACCCAATAGCATAAATCATGTTAAAATTATTTCTTGCACATATCCTTACGCATATTTATTACACTAAGAAAGAACTAATTAATATTATTTGTAAACTTATTGTAACATTTGCACATCCCATCGGTATTTCAAAATTTGTAATTATTGAAGATATTTCTTTCTAAGCACAACTCTACCTGTATTAAATGGTCCGGTTAAAGAGCTTTAATCTTTAACTCTTCAAAAGTCGTTCAAACAGAGAATTTTCTGTCGCACTAATGCGTCTAGAATGTACATCTAGTCCCAAAATCCAGGACATCATTTCTTCTCCGTAAAGTGACCCCTTCACTGATTTTAAAATGAGAAGAGAGCCATGAATTAAACATGGAATTCTTGTAGCTTTCACAGATGACATTATAAAAGAAATATGTAGCTGTCTTTCGAATCCATTTCATTTTGGCGATAAGAATATATTTTGAAGGATATATATAGAAGTTGATATATATATATATTCCTTCTGGGAAACATTGTTAATGATTCTGACCGTATTTTTAGAAGAAAGCATTATTTCAGAAGGTGTGATGGTCTGTTAGAACTTGTGTCTTCAAAGAAATGTACAAAAGATTATTTTTTATTATTGTTTGAGATGAAAACTTGATTCGAATGAATAGATTTCTACTCTTTTATTCTTTGTACTGCCATTCTCAATCGTGGTTTTAGTTCTTAAATTTGCTAATTAACAGTATTTTCTTTACAAATAATTTATTTAACTTAACGCAGCTCACTGATATATATAAATGCATTTAAATCTACAGAATAAAAAAATAATTATTCTATTTTTACTACTTATTTTTGTTGTATTTTCGAAGCATATTTTGAAAATTACTTTTATTTTTTAAAAGAAATGTAAAAAAGGGGCAATAACTGTCTGTTTATATTGACGTTAGAAGGATGTATTATTTTAAAAACCACGCATCCCTGATGTTGTTCAGAAATTTCCTATTTTTTTCTTTGTACGTACTACAGATACAAAAATTACTGTGCATTTTTCTTCAGTAAAGCTTTTTACTAGTGGATCACAGATACTTTTTCAAATAAACTAGTAGCTTTATCGCAACTTCCATTTTTTACGAATATAACTCACGTGCATATATAACCTCACTCTGGGAAATGAGCTTCCAAAAGTGTTTACATACATCGCCTACACTTTTCGCATAAAATGTGACCAATGAGTAGTATGACTGGATTCGGTTCTTCATTGGTTCAGCCCTTTACATCAAATCAGAGCATAGTACCCCAATATTCCAGATTATGAGTCTTTGGCATTCACAAAAAGCCCTCGTACAGCTGAACAGTGTGACGTTAATATTCACTCACTTACTTGGCATTCACAAGTCCCAAAATACAAAACTAACTAATTAATAATAGTTAAGCACTGTTACTTATTTAACAAAGATGTGCCAATATATGCGCACTTTTTTAAACTTGAGTTACTACATGTATTTTATTCGTTTATGTTTCAACTTCATATTGTGACGTTTTTGCATCACATAGCCTGAAAAATCGGCTTCTTTTTGTGAATAGGATAACACCGTTCCTATGCATAGGTGCACCCCTAAATATTGCGGAGTCTGTCATCCGACATCGCCCCAAAATCGATGGCCGTGCACCCCAACGGCTAGATTCAACATCTGAGAGTGGAAAACTCCGAGTGTAATTCGAGGAAGAACCGCTAACCTCCCGAGTGGGGGAGTCCGTTGAGTGAGTGAGGGAATATTAACGCTTCACTGTTCAGCTACACGAGGACTTTTAGCGACGGACATCGTAATTTTGAATCATGGTCAAGTGACGAGGAAGACACCTTAGTTGGTACTCCCTTCTCCTAACTACCACACCACACCAACGGTAGGATGTTTGAGCTCTCGACAGGTTTAACATGCATCGCGCACCTACACGGCGGGTCTTCAGGGGTACTGAGCTCGAACTCATGACACGCCAGCCACGATCCGATACCTTGATCACTTGGCTACCGCGGCCACGAGGGAGTCCGTTGGAAAACACCGAAGAGAACGGTAGTGTTGCCTCCTTCCTCACAAATAGCATAATCTGAACTCTAATGAGGTACTCTATATATTATAAATAACTTCAATGAAAATGTATGTACTGTAATTCATAGCTATGACTCGAATAAACCAATTATTTAATTTCTTAACTCTCATATGTTACTAGATACTACCATTGATTTCCTCAAACGTCGCAATATCTAGTTGCTTTCATGTCTGGTCGTAGGAAACATTAAAGAAAACATAATAATGAGGACTGCTACGTTTCATCATCAAGAAGAAATACACATATTCGCATGATATAATATAGAAGTCAGAAAAGGAAAGAGATTCAGCCCTATCCCTTAAGTCGTAGTCCATGATTATTAAACTCCGGAAAACCGCAGGTGAAGCATCTATTGGGGCATGAATTCAAAACTTTTAGTCCTTCTTAGCACACATACTGAACAATCTACATTTTTTTATATAAAGGAAATTTCAGAAAGATATTAGGGTTTTTCGAAGACCCCCACCCCTAGAATCAACTCACAATAAGTTTCCATTAGTTTCTCTATAATTATTCGGAAGCCAGGTGACAAGACATTGGCTTCTTTTCTTACAGTTTACCTAAAATATTAATTTAAAAAAGTTACCGCCGTTAAAAATATTCATTATTTGACTCCCACTAAATAAATCCCATAATAACAAATACATCATTATGACCATGCGCTAAACTAAAAAAAAAAAAAAATTACAGACACGAATTTATATAACTCGCAGTTCAACGTCTCGACTTGCCACAAAACGTGCCAACCTCCACCATTCCGCGCAGAAATACGCAACTTACCTCGCCAACATTCTACAGCCAAACTACTACTCACCAATACGCCTTTCCTTAATAACAGCCACGTATGAAGATGTAATAGACTGATCAATAGCCATGTACAACTAGAGGGCCGTGGGGCCCACAATCCCTATTAATTCCAGTCCCCTCCCTAGTGGTCTAGCAAAAGATGTGACCCAAGATGCTGATTGAAAAAACTTACTTTATTTTCGTTCTTCTTATTTTTTTTCTTATTTTTTTATCTCTCTCTCTCTCTTCTCCACTTCTTCAATTCTTCTACCCCCCTCCCCCTTCGACTGGCTTGTCTTTGGCGTTGGTTTTTATGCTTATTTTTTGGCGCCGTAGGGCTTCCACTGTTATGAACTGCAAGAGAAATGCTTTAATAAGCTTTTATTCTTTTATTTTTCTAGCGGAGGTCAGAGTTGGAAGGAAGAGTCAGTCACAAATGAAGGTAATAATGTTGGCTGATGCCGCGGTTGTGTATCAATAAATAAAGAATTGTGTGCTTTTGATAAGAGTAGTTTGTATGTAGATTAGTATTTGTGATTTGTTTATGTGAGTTTGTGGGATAGGTTTATGTTAGAGTGCCACCCGCGCTTATATATATACCTGTGGCTATGCATTCAACGTAAGTGTTTAGCCAAACTATCAGAAGAAATTATTTTACACGTGAAATGTACATTTATTAAATTTAAATTTAAAAGTGAAAATAAAACTCAATTAACTTTTTTAAGGTGACTACGTTTGTGCAACCATGATTTTGGAAAAGCCTATAAATAAATAATTTTTTGATATTTAGTGTCAGTCGAATCAGAATTTACATTTAATATTGTTTTAAGTATACTAATACAAAACATATTATTTAAAAGCAATTTTTTGGCAAAAAAATTAAGAAAGAATAACAGATTTTCAATACAGTCTTCCTTTGGTGAAAAAACTGCTATAATAATATTAGTATGCCTATATACTCAGAGCTATAGCTTATATAACGGGGTTGAATTAAAAATTTTGAAATGTTTAATTTAGAAAGGATTTATTTATACTTTATTATTTTTTTTTTTATCAAATTAGAGAAATCTTAACAAAAAACAGATGCTCTATTATTTCAATTAATCTTAACTCTGAAAATAATGTGAATTTAATATATATATATATATATATATATAGATAGATACATAGATACATAGATAGATTTGAATGAGAAAATTAAAGTTTAAAAATTTTTCAAGGGTTTTTTCGTCTCTTTTTTAGGAGAAAAAAATTTATTTCATAAAACAAATAGAAGGGGAATAATTTTTTCTCTACGCATTAGAATTAATCTTTAAAAGTAAAATTAATAATTATTACTGTGATTTTTTTTCAAAAAAAATAAGTACAATTAATTATTTTATCAAACGAAAAAAATTATTTATATTCAACACTTGTTATAAATTAATAATTAATTGTCCGAGTAATAGTAAAAAACATTACACAGCTCTCAAGAAGTAAGTTTTTAAATCATCTTCATACGTAAGGAGTATAATAATTGGCATTATTGTTTTGCTTATTAATTATTTTTTAATTAGAAATTACATTGAAAGGTTGAGAATAAAAGCTGTTGAGAATAATACTGTTAGTGATTTTTTATTTAAATTTAAATTCTAGAGTTAGAAGAGAAGTTATAAGTATAGAAATAACACGTATGCTCATTTATTATTGACTATTCCTCGACAAATACATATAGCAGAAGGTTTCTGAATCACAAAACGGAGCTTTGAGAAATCTCTCTCTGTGATCTTTTTTTAGAACTTAATCGCTTTTAGATACTTGTGTAATAATGAAACTTTATAGTAGAGCATGCATTCACATGCCCTGTGGTGTATAGTAAATCAAATCTTAGGGCATAAAACATTTAAAAATATAAATTCAAATCACATAGTACAAAATATTAATACAATTTTCCTTTTCTAGATTCATTTATTTTTAATTATAAAAAGTTATATATAACTGCCGATATATTTAAAGGTCAGCGCCATTTTATCCATAGTATTAATTAGATTCAAGTATAAGGGCTACATTATGTCCAGAGGGAATGTTTATTGGCATCGGACTATAAAGCGGCACTAAAGCGATTGGCGATGTACCTCATAATTTTAAACCTCGTTCAAGTGATGAGGACGACACCTTAACTAGCACACCCTTTCCAAACTATTGCACCATGCCAACTAGAGGACTTTGAACTTCCTTAAGCTCCTCTACAAGGCGGGTCTTCAAGGATCTCTACAAGGATCTTCGCGACTGTAGCCACTAGGCTACCTCTGCCACACTTGTTTAGGTACCTATCTGTTTGCCATTACTAAATACTCTAAATTATAAAACTGTTTATACAGCAATAAAAAAAAGACTATGGATTTGAAGGCTTTGAGCTTTGTCAAGAGTCAATACATCCCTGTTTCTGATCTTTAAATAACAGAATTAATCTGCTAAACTCACCCCTATGGATTTAGACCTATAATTAAGAAAATATTATAATTTCTCTCCCCCCTAATGTTGGGAAGAGTCACGAGTCTCTTTTGAAAAGCAAGTCTTGTGTCATGCAGAGTTCGCTGTCAGGTGGACTACTCTATAATTTCTTAGTCAACCCCCATCCCCACCCCCACTGGACTCTACCTTGATGGATAGTTGGCCTGTCTGTCCGTCTGTCTGAAGGTACAGGGCTCCGATTTCGCTCTCCACCTTTGCCTACCCCCTCTCATGACGCCTTATCTGGATTCCCCATCTCCATAATATGTTGCCGGCCGTTCTCCGATTTCATTGTAAAACCTTAATGGAATGCTGAGAGCGTTATTTGTAAATTGTAGCCACGGACTTTCTTTTCTTTTTTTAATTTCTCGGCTGTTGTTTCTTTCTTTCATTTTTTTTATTACCTATCGCGGTGTTAGGTTGAGGTTGAGGCTTGTAGAAGGTTGGTGTATATTTCTGGGTTAGTTGTTTGTTGTTTCTAAATGAGATAGCGGAGTTTTTGTTTTCGTCTGCAAGGACGTCTTGTCGTTGGACCATTGCTATTTGGAATTTGTGGATAGAATCTTTCATTATCCAAATGGATAGATTTTGTAAAAGATGTGAAGGCGAGGCAGTTATTCCGGTCACGTTCAGGGACAATGTTCTTTTTTCAATCAGTATATCACTTGTTGTGTCTTTACTATCTAAATCACCATCATGAAGATAAACAAAATACATTCAGATAGGGACGTCTTAAGGCATGGGCCAACCGTGCCAGGGCCTCACCCTCAATGGGGGCCTCGTTTTGCTCACGATTGTGTTTTAATAAGATCAAGATTCGGGTAATTTTATAATGTGGGCAAATATTATACCCGCACATATTCTCCGGAAAACAGAAAACATCAGACTGCATGTCAACTGGCAAGAATGGTAAGACTGTATTATTATGTGATGACCGTTGTCCATGTCTAGGCCAAAGACCATAAACAATTATTCACCTCATTTAGTCGAAATGCGGCCATCGGTCGCAGTCAGTTTGTGCTTAGGTTCTTAGAGTTTGTGAATCTGCACATTTATATGTTTCAAATAACTGTTTGAACGAGTATTTGACAATACATAGTGTCCAATTTAAAGATCTCAGGTAGGGCCTACTTTTGCATAGGGGCCCAGGGCTCAAATTTTTTCTCTGGGCCCAGGGCCTAAAAGAGTCTTAAGACGTCCTTGCATTCGGACAATGTTATGTCATACCATTTTGATAGGATATGATATTGACCCATTGCTTATGTACACTTATATAATTAATACAATTAGTACAAATTAATACATTTAGTGTTATTTATTTCTACTAGACAAGAAAACGTAATCGTTGTATAGAAAATTTGATATCAGCTTTCGTTTTGATGAATGTCTAATTATAAATTAAACTGATTATATTTTCGATCCAAAATAGATCATCTGTCGGCTCCAGTGGCTTAGATCTTAGAAGTAGCGTGCCGGCTTCGTAAACCTAAGGTTGCGGGTTCGACCCCGGCAGGAGTCAATAGATTTTCTAGATTGAAAATCGTAAGCCCGCATGTCATATGATTATGTGGAATGTTGAAGATACCTTGAGTATCAATTTGGCTCTGGTACTCTCAGCAAAATAAAATCACGGTAATATTTAACATCCAACGAAAGCTTGCACTAAAAAAAATTAATTCAAGCTTCCAAGTCTGGTAATGAGGTCGCCACTAGATGGTGCCACCATGAAATGGCTCTCACTTTTGGGGACTTTCCCCAAAGCTTAATTGCTAAAATGAAGACCCATTGGAAAACGAAAGAATCGCACATTTTTTATAAATTAATTGGAATAAAAGTACCTAAAAATAAATTATATATTTCAAGTTTAATAAATATTTTAATTCATCTACAAATTTATTTACATTTTAACAGTTTCTACATTAAATTCACAACTGGAATTGATTTTAAAAAATCTTTAATTATTTTACTCTTTGAATACTTTCACCTGACATTTTTTTTTATGGAAGAGTTCAATATAAAAATATTTTTATTTGAGTATAAACTTTACCCCTTAAGCGGTATTTTTTTTTTTTTTTTTTGTCTAAGATTTTTCCAAAAAAGGCACATTTTTTTACTGCATATAAGTAAGCATAATACTTAACAGAATGTGAAAAAATTTTAGATGGTGTTATTTTAATTTTCAATCTTAAAGTTTTCACACTACTTTTCGTTTTATAATTGTGGAACACAAAAAACCAATAAATGTTTGCTTTTTATAAGAACACTCTGCATGGCTTTGAAGAATGTTTCACATATTTAAAAGTGTTTCTCTCATACTTACAAAATATTTCATGATCATACCTCTTTTTCAAACGGTTGAGGATTTTGTGCATGTGTGCATTTATATATGCACACACAATTTATAAGCATGGTGTAATACTCAGTCTTACATTGCGATGAGGGACAGGGATAATATTGACTTTTTCGAACTATCGTTCTTTTTTCATTTCTTCTCAATTAACAAATTGCACATTACTTTGACAATCCCTGCTCTTTATCGAATATTGTCAAGAATCTAAATTCCTGCATTCAATGAAAAATTCCCGCTTGTACCACAAAGAAAATCCCGGATGGTAACTATTTCAGTACCATAGACAAACTGCATCTCTTAAAAACACACTAGCACTAATAATTTCAGTATAAGAATTAAAAATATATACAAATCTAAGATAGTAAGAAGAAAATATCAATGCCCATACAGCGTATAAGCAAACCGTTTGTGAGGAGCTTTCGGTAGCTTGTATGGTGTACGGGCAAACCAGTTAAGGGGTTAATTATTTTTCATCGAATTCTGTCACGACATTTTTTTTTTCATTATAGAGTTTAAATTAAAAAAGGTTTTTGAAAATGGTATGAACTTAATTATATTAGTTGTAAAATAGTGGGAAGAATACACTAATTAATAAACAAATTTACTTCCAACCTATTAATATTTCATTCTGGATTTTATTTACCATTGTTTTTCTCATCCAATAAAATCATTTTTTTCTCTGTGTGCCCTTAATCAACAAATTGTCTTTCACTGAATAACTTAAAAATAAATTTTTAAAAAAAACTTTGAAATAGCAACAAAAAACTAAATGATTTATGTAGAAGACAAACTAATCATTCCATTATTTTTTAAACAATTAAATAAGCTAATTAAGAGATTTAGAATACAAACTCATTTCCGGTAAATTAACACTTCATTCTTCATTTTATTTTTCCCCTGTCGTCATCTCTCTTTTTAACCCGATGGATTCGAACTTAGTCCCTAAGACCCTCAATTTTTTTCCCCTTCGAGAACTCTCAGTTGACATACTCTCTTTTACTGAATTCTACAAAATAAAAAGATTTAGAGGGAGACAGGAAAAAAAGGGAAAAAATAACGGAGAGAAAGAGGGGGGAAAGATGTATGAGGCCGCATGTAACAACAGGATGCAATCGGAAATTGTGTGTGGCACTCGTTCTTAAGGAAAGGCTAATATTGCACGACGAGCTGAGTTGGAAAGCAAAAAAACAGGAGAGAGACGAGAAGATAGTCTGAAGAGAAAGGGAAATAAATAAGTAAAAAGGAGGGGAAAAAAGAAAAATAGGGAATTTTTTCAGGGAAAACGCAATTTTAAAGACAAGGGGAACGGGACAATGGAACTTCCGAAATGACAATACTTCTTTTCGCTTGCGACAATAGAAGCTGGTTTCAACCTGCCATGCATCTCGGCAAAAATAGTTTTTCTTTTATTTGGGAGACCGTTGGAAAATATTTCGCACATATGAAGATTTTTTTTTTCCTGCTGTGAAAAAGGGATTTTTATCTGAGTGCTTGTTTATGAGAAAAGACTGGAATGACATTCTTGTTTTCTGAAATATTAAATGACTGTTTATGTTTATGTTTGCAGTCAGAATGCATATTTCTCAAGCCTTTTTTTAGTAAACATATACAGTGCACATTTTCAATTGCAAAGATAAAACTAGAGATTCTATTTAAAATTTAAATGACTTTAAATTGATCTCGTTAATCTATATCAGTGTTTCTCAAACTTTTTTTTTGTTGCGGTGTACTTTTAACAATTTCAAAATTTGGCGGCACATTAACAATGAAATAAATTTAAAAGAATTTTACTTATCTGGGTAATACACTATGTAAAATAATTTATGATAATAATTTTCAATGTTAAATAAAATAATATGTACGACAAAAAATATTTATTGAGTTTCAGCTTGATGATTTTTGATAATTTTATTTATATTTGATCATAAAAAACAAATAAATAAATAAATGGCACTCTCATTTTGTCATCTACATTTGAAAGTCTCCATCTTTTTTTTTCCCTTCATTTTTGTGTTTGTTAATGGTGGAAATTTGAATTCACACAAATAAGATGTAGAAAACTGTAACAACATTTTCAAAGTTTTTTTAGCAAAAATGAGACAGACTCTAAATTTAATCCAAGTTAAATTAATTGGTTCTTCCTAATGCTTTGAAATTAAATCTCGATTATTACAGAGTGAAATTAGTTCTTTCTCTTCATTCAAAGTTAACTCATATTCAGATGTATTCTTTATCACGAATGGATTACGAACTCCCAATAATTTTTTATATATAAATTTATTAATTAATAATAACTCTCTCCTCTATTGATGTCAAATGATTTTTAAAGATTTAATGAATAGTTAATTTCTATAAAATGGCCGAATGGCTCGGTTGTGGAATTTTATTATTTTTTTATCAGAGTATAATTAATAGTTTTAAAAAAATTGGCGTGGGTCAGTGTGGTTGAGAATCACTGATCTAAATCTATACTAATGAAAATTCGTAGTAATACAGATATTACAAGTAAAATGTGTAATATTTTTATTCGAGTCGTCATACAAAATTATATAAAGGTTGTTTGGTACAATTCTAATTGTTTATTATTATTATTTTACGTTTAGATTTCATAATGTCTCCTCTCATTTATAAAGATTTAAAATAAGATTACTTAGAATTGTGCGAAATAAGTTTTCTGAGAATAATAATTAGTATTTTTTTAAAAAAGTAATGCCAAAATATTATTTAACTTAGCCAAATTATTTAATAGAACACAATAAAGTAACAAGAAAGTTAGTATGATTTCAGGAATTAAAATGCTCCGTTGTAAATTTACAGTTATTTTAGACAACTTATTCTTCAAGAAACTACTAAAGCAACGTCGTAATTTACTTTTGAGTGTAAATAAAAGACAGCTGAAAAGAAGAAACTCGTTTATTTTATATTCAAATGTTTAACAGCTAAGTTTTAATAAACAACAAAAGCACATTTGTTTGGAAGGGGGGAGGGGTTCAGTTTCGAAATATATATATACTATATATATGGTATATAATATATATATAAAATCTCTCAAGTAAATTTTATTACCCTTTACAAATTTCTTAAATGTCACTTATATACTGCATAATCTTTTGCTAAATTTCGAACAAGTCAGTTGAACAATAATAAATTGAGCAAATCAACTGATAGTATCCTTAAAAGAAATGATACTTGTTTGTATTTGTATAGTCTTGAAGCATAAATAGTAGCAATAAAAATATTTCAACGATTTCTTCTTAAAAACTATTAATATCATAATTTGAAATTTGAAACAAATGTCATGAAATTTTTTTGGTACAATGACAGAGCAAGTAAAGAGCTTTTACAATTAGTAAATATTGAAATACAAGTTTAACACACTATCTAGAAAGTAAATTGTAATAGGAAATAAATATAAAGATATTGGAATGTGGGATTGATATATCATAAAAATGAAACATAATCGACAAATTATTAATTTCTTGATATTGTTAATATTCAATATTTATTTTCGAATTACAAAATTTATTTATGAATTAAATTTTATCACTTGCTTTCATTTTAAAAACAATATTAACTCATCAAGGTTTTCGTACCTGCTGAGATTATTAAACAGAAAATAAGAGTTGTTACGTAAGAAATGATTGCAATTACATAAAACATTCGTCCGATTATGTAAGTTATTTCACATTTCAAGTTCATCCATTCAGATGTTTGCACAATTAAAGTCATATTAATCTAATAAAGATTTAAATTAATCCATTTATGAGCATTGTATTCAATGCATTTTGATAGACAAACCAGCTGCACACGACTGACATGACATATAGTAAGACAATGTGTTCAGATTTCAAGATAATTGCAGTTATTTTTCTGGTGATTTACAGCTGGTATTTCTTGTAATTAGAAAAGAAACGCTTTTTCGACATTTTAGTATAAATACAGGTGAAGAATATCGATTGAGTACAGTTTCTCCAAAGAAGAAATTCAAAATGATGTCTAATATCCTAACTCTTGCAGTCTTCGTTCTTGCATCATCAGTGAGTAAAAATATATTTGCTTCTTTTTACGTTATATATAATTTCGATTGTTACTTTAATATCCACCTGAATGTAGCTATTTTCTAACAATATTCTTTCATGTGTGTGCTCTAATTGATTCGAAAAAGCCGTAGGTAAATTTTCAGAAAAGAAAGAAAAAATAAACATGTTTGTGCGAGTATGTGGTGTATTAAAGCCCTAGATCTCATAGGTTCTCAACCTTTTTTGAGCTGGCGCCCCCTTTTCTAGTGAATATTTCAATACGGCCTCCTCCCACTTTAGGTAAATAAAAGTGTACATAATATACATGGTGAAAACAAGAGTTAAATTTTTTTTAAAATATTCAATTACTAATAGAATATATTTTTTAATTAAAATTTTTCCTAAAGCCCCAATTTTTTTACTTGAGAATCTGAAATAGCTATTGCCACAAATATATTTAAATGTATAATATATGTTTTAGTCATATGTAGAATATTATTGGAATTGAACGCTACTGAATATTTTCTTCATTTAAAAGAGTGGAATAAAAATTTTAGCTTACTGTTATAAAGACAGGCAGGGGTTTTGATGATACGAAGTAATTCACAAAAAAAACTATTGCTTTCAAAATAAATATAAATTGACAATTTCAGCCTTTAAAGAATCACTCGTTAATTCTTGGTTAACATATTTAATTATGTTTCTTGGATAATATACGTAATGAAATGCAGTGGACGAAACATTTTTCCTACTGCTCACAGACAAAGACAACTACAGAAAATAAAATGTATTATATCATTCAATTTAATGTAGGTCTGAATGCAATGCAATCTTTAAGTTTTTCATCCACTTCCGGAACTAGAGATATATGTGAATTTTCGTACATGTGTGTGATACAGAGAAATGATTTAAATACATACAATCAACATAAGGTAAACAATATTTAAGTTTTATTTTGTTAGTACATAATCAGTGTGTTTTTGTTTTTGGTTTTTTAGTCTCTTTTAGACTGTATTTGGTTAATCCCCCCAAGCCCTTCCGTGACATCTCAATGTCCCCTAGTTTTCTCTGGGTTTTTTACTGCCCCCCTGAAAGCCTCAAATACCCACAAGGGGGCGTTATCGCCTACGTTGAGAACCTATGCCCTAGATAATATTGGTTAGAAAAATTTTCTTTCTTTTATCGAATTGGCAAAAAAAAAAAATGTCTTTGCATGTATTTATTAAACTAGACTTTTCTTCTACTATGCTTAGTTGGAGAAATTTTTATTTTAATGTAATCAACACTATTTAGTCATTTTTTTAAAATAATTTAAAAGTGTAATTTTGTTCCAGTTTAACGTCAATGTTAATATAACAAAACACTATTAGGAAAAAAAATCGTTTGAAAAAAAAAAGCGATTTTTTTTTTTAATATTGCTATAAATTTTTTCAGTGAAAATTATATTATATAGCCAGACGGTATTAGTAAACCAAAAAATTTTATCACTTACAAAATCGTATCCTTTTTTTTTTAAAAAAAAATTAATGAAAAATAAAAAGAATAAAAATAAAAACCATTCATTTTTTTTTTTATTTTATAAAAAATAATAGCAATTTTAAGCAGTTATTTATTTTTAAAAAGTGAATTTATGTTGTTAAAAGCTTTATTTCGTACATATTTCGTTTCAAAAGGATATCTTAAACTAAAGTTAAATAGTATGTTCCTTTTCCTCTTTATATTTGCTGCCATTTTCTAAATTTCTACTCTTTAAAATTTCCAAATATTTATACTTAGTATGCTTCTAATATTATTCCTACTAAATTCCGATCCTTAAGCTGCATATTTTAAAATTGAAAACGATAAAATTGCGTACACAAAATGCAATATCTTATCATTTTTTTCTTATTTATTAGTTTATTATCCATTCGTTTGTTAGAAAAACGAAACTCTATATTTTCGATGTTTTTTTTTTCAATTCTTAATTTAAGCTTCATCAATAACTACGAAAATTCTCGATAAAATTCTTCAATTTGACCTTTTGACTTTTGGGGAGAAAAATTTGGTATTGAAATGAGCTTCAAAAAAGAATCTGAAAACATTTTTAGAAAAAAAAGAAGCAATCCACTTTAAAATAATAGCTTTGTTTCGTAAATATCTTTTTTTCTTCAAAGTATAAAGCAATATTACAAAAGGAATTCAACCGAACTCTAAAAGTTATTTAAATATTTTTAATAGAAGTATTTCTGATGAGTAAGCACTTTTTGAAGGCTTACAAAAATATTTTTTATCAATTTTTTAACCTTGGTAACGTTATGTTTTCATTAAATTGTATTGTGGTCAATATTCGAAATATCAATCATTCGTAAAAATGACTGAAAGCAAAGTAAACTAACTTTAGAATGCAATGAGGAAAATTTTCACAGAAAAAGATTGAATAAATATTAGAAATGGCATAAGGTATGCATTGGAGTATTTGATTTTCTGCAGAAGTCCAATATTTTGAAAATGTAATTTATTCGTGTAGGAAAAAAGGTTGCACGGCATCTAAATAGTAGAGTTATATTATGCTTTATTCACAAAATATGAAGAATTATATTCCAAAATATTCAAAAGAACCCCCAAATCAATCATTATTATATTTTTATGACACATTATGGAAATTTATGGGATTTGAATCGGTTAATTTTGTTTACAAATTGTAAAAAAGCTTATAGGATGAAACAAAAGTCTTTCTTTAATTATGAATATTTGTTGTGCTGAAATTATTATAATTAAACATGTTTTTTCGATATATTCTAAGTATTATTGTGAATTTTTCATCAGACCATTTACCTTAGTACATTTGTGCCCCCCCCCTGGTTTTCTCTTCCATCAAGTGCAGGGCCGTTTTTAACCTCCCCGGTGCCCTAGGCACTTCAAATTGTTACGCCCTCCCCCACTGTTTTCAGAGCCCCCCCCCCCTCCTTCAGCTCTTAACTTGCCAGTTTTGGATTGGGAGAGAATTTTCCTGAACTCTTCTGCTTTTTTCCTTCCTTTGTTTTTGCTGTTTGGAAAGTTTCCGTTATCCTCCACTTATCGATACGCCATGTACTGGACTGGAAACCATAAGGAAAGATAATGTCATGGTTTGGTTACTCATGTTCATTTTTTACCTTACGAAATCACGGTCCCCTCACCTTTTGTAAATTAGTACAGTAAATTAATAAAATCGTTTGCAATTACATTCTAGATTATACATAATTGTACGAACTGTTTCCAACTTGTTTAATAATTATCTTTTCATAGCTTATTGTTTTACTATCTTTTACTTTTAGACATCCTTATTCTTTGTTGAGTCACTATTACTGTACTGGTACAACAAAGATTTTCTTCGAGCTTTGCTCATTGCAAAATCATTAATAACATCATTGTATTGAATTTTCATGCTACTGTCATTTTGAGTGCATAGCAACATCAAACTGCTAAGCTTTTCACTTTCCATAGTTGATCTCATTTCAGTCTTTACTCCCTTAAGGGCAGAAATGCTTCTTCCGTGACTTGCTAAGCAGTGGTACGTTCGCTGTTATTAGTGGTACTATATTTTTAACCCCCCCCCCTTTTTGCACCCTAGGCATTTGCCTACTGTGCCTAAGTGGAAGAACGGCCCTGTCCAATTGTTAAGCTCAACAACTGCTTCACTTACATTCTGCTTGCCACAACAAGAAAGATTTTTCTTCAAGCATTTCGTTTCGTACCATCGCCTTATTGATTTTGCATCAGTAAGTTGCTTCCATAACAACGTGAAAATCTACACTGAACATTAATGGGCGACTTCATTTTCGACCGAAGCAGACATTAGGCTTTCTCTTGAATCGACGCCATTCCGGCAAGAAAAAAATGATATCTTTCTTGCAAATGTTCTCCTGATTCACTCTTGAAGCATTCGTGCCATATACTGGATAATAAAACTTCTTAAACTCACCTATCCAAAAAGATACCAAAGTTGCATTATTATATTAAATGGTTATTACGTATTGAATTTTTATAATCAGGGTAAGTCTTTGGGTTCAAACTATATTTCTAAGCATAATCATTATATTTGATACACATTTACGTATAAATGTCTAGAAATATAGATTTCTTTCTCTTAAAAAAATCTTTGTTTAAAAAATATGACTTTTTTTCCATGTAATCTTATAAGGTGGTGCTTGAGGCTCAATTTCCCAAGCCCAAAATCATTGTGCCAAAGCCAGGAAGCGTTCAACCATGGATTCCTAGTCTAGATGATATTCGATTGTGCAGGGAAAACGCTAATGGACGTAAAATGAAACTGGTAGTCAAAGTAAGAAAATGTCTTCAAAAATATTGATTTTAGCTCTTTGTGTTTTTTTTTTTACATTAGATACTTTCCTGACTAAATTCATTGACAAAGCAAACTGCATTAAGGATGTGTATTGGGAAAAATAATGTACTTATTATTAACTAATTTGGTTAAAAATATTTTATAATAATTTTTAGCAATAGGTTTAAAGAAAATAAATAAATATAATGAAATGGATTCATTTTGGTAATTTTTCCAAAACAATTCGATTTAATGCTCGAAATAGCACCGAGAAAAAATAATTTCGTTATTGCGTTTTACTTTTAATTCAAACTCTTTGCGAGGATTTATATTTTTCCATAAACATTATTTTTTATAAAATTCACAGATTTTCTTACATTTCCTTCACATTTTTACAAAAAGCGTAGTTTTTCCGTCAGAAATTTGTTTCACTTTTATTCGGACCAAAACTGATTTTTTTTATTATTAATAGGTATGCGCGATTTACTTTCTTTTTTTTTCATATGTTTCAATACATTTCTCAAAATAATTCAATACATGTTCTTGTTTCGTAATTTTAAATAATTGCGTTTAAAATAAATGATGTACCAACATCTAAAAAGACTATTTTTTTTTACTTTGAATTCATTAAAATTAAAACTTTGAAATAAGATTCATTGAAATATTATTTTTACAAAAATTCTTGTTTTTTTTTTCCAGATTCCTCTTCAAACTTGCAGGCCTATGTGCATATATGAAAATGAAAAGGAGCAAGTTAATTCCGTAGATGGCCAATTGTGTTGTGATTTGGTAGGAGTTGCTCCTACTGGGGTAAGTATACCTACTTTTCCTTTCTCACCAATTCTTTGAGTGTTAATGTCTCATTATAAAGCAGCACGAGGGCTATTGGTGACGGACCTCGTAATATTGAACCCCTGTCAAGTGACGAGGACGACACCTGAGCTGGAACCCCATTCTCCTAGTTCCACTTCACATCACGTGAGGGCTTTGAGCCACAACAGGTTTAACGCGAAACATCCCCTCTATATGACGGTTATTTAATTACACTTGGACACGAACTCATAACAAACCAGCCATTGTGTCCGTGACAATGACCACTAGCCTACTTTGGCCACAGCAATGCTTGAAGAGGAGGGGGGGGGGGGACAAAACTAAAATTCTACGAAAAAAAGCAATTTTTTTAAAACCAATATGAATTTTTCATGTTTTACTATGTGTGAAGTTGTTAAGAGAAAATAATAAGTTCATAATGTCAATCACTTTGACTGTAGTATAATTATTTTCCACCTCTTGAAATACTTTTTTTAAAGATTATTGATTAAAGTAAAATTGAAGTTTTTAAGTTATCTGACTACTTGCGACAATTTTTTTTTAAAAAATGGAGATATGGGGATTTCTTTTGTGGTTTTTAGATTTGCTTAGTACATTTTAAGAAAAATGGGCTAAAATTAAGAAGATAAAATTAAATTATTATTAGTAAAACGGAAAAAAATTAACAAAAAATAGCATAAACGGGGTCTATTTTGTACCAAAAGCTTATGAACAGATTTTCAATTTTCAATTCTGATGTGTTGCTATGATATTCATTTTTAAAATGACCTCCAGGATAAAAAAATGAAATTTAAAATGACTTCCAGGATAAGAAAATGAAATTTAAAATGACCTCCAGGATGATGTAATAAAACAGTGATTGATAAATCTGAAAGTTAAAACACTTCTACTATTATACAGAACACACACAAAAAATTTCAGTTAATCATTTTCAAAACTTTTTGAGCAATCGCTGTCTCCGTTTGAGCATTTAAAAAAAAAACACATTTCGAGTAAAATACATTTTAAAGTATGACATCTTAAAGTAATGACATCTGCTTTTACTAAAACACATGAAGTTTTTGTTCTACTGAACGGAAAATAATAAACTTGGTATTTTTATAAAGCTAATAGAATGGTCTATTAAATAAAATCACAAAAAGAATTGTCAATTTTTGGCAAAATTCACAATTTTAGGGTAGTCGTATACCTTAAAAGTATTTTTTTTGCGGCTGTATGAAAGGGAAGGTTACTACAATATACAAATATATTTATTTAAAATATAAGGGAAAATACCAATTCTCTTTTGGTAATTTCTCAGATAGAAAAATTCAGTCTCTATGAATATAATCTCAATTCTAATTTGAAAAAAGAATCGTATTCATCTCTCCCCATCCCTTAACATTTAAGAAAACTTATATTTATTGGTAAGCGGATAGGGTGGTGTAGTTGGTTTGGCGCTGTCCTTGTCCACCGAAGTTTGCGGGTTCGATCCCGTCCCAAGTCGGTGGATTTTCATGATGGAAAAAATCAGCAGCGTCCATGTCTTATGATTAAGCCGCATGTAAAAGCTATCTTGAGTGTCTCTTTGTCTTCGGTGCTCTCGGCAAAATTAAATTCATAGTACAGTTTCGCATCGTCAGAGCTCCTGTATCTCTCTCTGGTGAGGAAATTGTGTGTCAAAATCACTTTGTAGCAATTGGTATCGACCTATGTGGTGCCACACTAAAAAGTGATACCAGCTCCAGGAGAATGTACTAGGTCTGCAATGGTTATTACCAATCCGCGGCCCCATCAGAAAGAGAGAAAAAAATTATTGGCGAGTTTTTGTTTTTTTTAAAAATTAGCTTTGTGGTTGGGGTAGAGGAATGGTCACTATCGCGAACTCGTAGTGAAAGTTATGGGTTCGAGTCTGATGCCCCTTTGAGAATCTAAGTCCTCACGTCAGAGGTGTGTAGAAGTTTGGAGAGTGAGCTACTAGCTCAGGTGCTATGTTTATCACTCGATTGTGGTTCAATAGCGCATCGACATTTTTCGGCGGTGGGATGGTACATGCTGTTGTTTTGTTTCTGTTGCCACCTCTTTGGCAGTGTCAGATGGAGGCGCATGAAATTCATCATGGCAAAGGGTTAGATGTATGCCTGTCGTTAGTTGTAGCTTTGAGCATCAAACAGGTGACTATACGATTTGGCTCAGTTCCATCTCAATTTAGAGGGAGAACAAACACCCTGAGGATGGTCAGAGGCCTCCAACCTCTTTTCCCTTTCACACTAACTTTACGAGAGGACTTGCAGCTTAACGGCGATTTAGTGTACCCCTATGCCGTAAAGGGGCACTATGCATTTATAAACATCCATACCTTCTCTGGGATTCAAACCGAGGCCTTACGGAAAGCAGTCAGCGTCACTTACCACTATACTGGATCAGCCGCTGGACAATACTTATATAGCTTTTCTAACATATTATTTGTGTGGGATATACAGTATTTTAAAAATTAATTTGAATAAAAATTTATTTCTATGCTATAGAGAAAAAATAAAATTTGCTGTATTTTGTCCATTTGTAAAACAAACAAAAAATTAAATTTTGCATGAATAAGGAAAAATTGTTCAACAAATATTTGGCAACTATTATACGCCTCTGTAAAAAGAACGCTGACCTCTGAAGAACGGAAAACAGCGCATAATCAAAGAAAAGATATTTTTCTTATTTTACGTTTCTTTCTTCTCTCATTGTATTTAACTTTAAATCTAAAAAAACATATAATTAGTTGATTATTCTGAAATATATTTAATTCTAAAAATTATATATTTTAAAATCATTCTAAGGCAATGGAATTTAAATAGCTTTACATTTTTTAATTGCTTTTTATAAGATAATATTATTAATTACATTTAAAATTTTATCATTATATTTTCATTATACAGCTTAAGTCATTCACCTTTTAACGTTTTAAATTAAAATTTAAAAATATTATCTTTTTACTCTGAATTAAATTGCGTGTTTATGTTAATGGTAAATTTTTTCCCTTAACGTAATTTTAAGATAATTCATTTTTAATTAGTATCATGGCTATTCGTTCCTACATTTTCTGGATATGATTTTTTCTAAAAATAATACACATTTCTATTGCTCTTTTCACTTGGTTAGGTAAATCATACGTGTCATTGTAGTTTGATGAATAACGTTAATAAAAAATCCCATTTCAAAGAGATATTTTTAAATGAAATAAAAAGAACTCAGAGCATTCAAAGCTTAGAGTTATAATTACTTTAACCAAATATCCTTTCGGTATAAAGAACAATAAGAATTTATTTTGAATAACTATTATAATTATTAGTAAAAATTCAGAAAGTAAATTAAAGATTTCCAAGCCATGAAGAGAGAATAAATGAAAAAAAACATATATTATACAGATATTTATGTTATTATTCCTGGTTTTCCAAAATAACTGTAGTTTAGGTAGCATATTAATTTTAAAAAAATTAATCCACTTAAATTTAAAATTTAAGGTCTAGTAAACGTGAATAAGGATCTTGAAAAATCCTCTCCGACTTTGTAAAATTAAACAACTAAATTTCATAAATTCGTTATACGTTAATCAGATGAGTCAAACTCAAATAAAGATTTTTAAAATTATTTATTCAGTAATTAGAATACTTTATACAATGAAGTATTCATTAAAACTCAATTTGGAAAATAACTTAAGGGTTTCGGAATTCAGTGAAGCGATCATTTAGTAAAGTTAAACAGAAAAAGCACTCAAGC
Organism: Trichonephila clavata; assembly: GCA_019973975.1. Classification (NCBI taxonomy): domain Eukaryota; kingdom Metazoa; phylum Arthropoda; class Arachnida; order Araneae; family Nephilidae; genus Trichonephila; species Trichonephila clavata. Next base: position 31,385 of record BMAO01037933.1, on the reverse strand, counting down.
ATTAAATTTAATGCTTCGAATGTATTTAATATCCTCACTTTGGAAGCATTTTTTACCCCCATACTTTTAACAGTAATAGAACAAAGCCTATTCCAAGCAACTGCTGTGAAAATGAAAAGTTTCAGTCATAACATTCATCAGCAAAGAAATATAAACGATAGTTGTTTGAAGTTCTTTCACATGATGGAAACAGAACAATGTATGAATATATATATATATATATAAAAAAAAAAAAAAAAAAAAAAAAAAAAAAAAAAAAAAAAAAAAAAAAAAAAAAAAAAAAAAAAAAAAAAAAAAAAAAAAAAAAAAAAAAAAAAAAAAAAAAAAAAAAAAAAAAAAAAAAAAAAAAAAAAAAAAAAAAAAAAAAAAAAAAAAAAAAAAAAAAAAAAAAAAATATATATATATATAATGAATGGGGGATCTATATATAGGATTAATGATTATTGAAGAATAATACATTCCTTGAATCAATATTCTTTATTTAACTACCTTCTAATGTTCAATTACATTTTCCATGCAATATTCCAAAATAGTATTCAAAAGTTTGCACTCCAACTTCAGAGTATAGACACCGGTAAAAAGAGTGTTTAGCACAAAATGCTTGAACGAGTAAAAGATGGAATATTATCAGGGGCGTCTTAAGGCATGGATCAACTTGGCCCGGGCCAGGGCCTCGACAACAATGGGGGCCTGGTTTCTTTCTCGACTGTATCCTTTCTGTATCCTATTTATACCTTCTAGTAAATATTATATTTATTCTTCTGAGCTTACAGCGTTCATATATCTAATGTTTTGAGGTCATCATGAATGAAAGCTGCAATTTACACTTATAGAAAAAAGTCGTGGCCGCGGAAACCGTGGTCATGGTCTCGAGCTCGTGGCCGGCGTTGACCAGGTTCAGGTTCCAGTCCAATTGCCTCTGTAGTCGGGGAGGATGCATGTTATTTCTATCCCGTTAACCAGAGATGTCTTAAGGCAGGGGCCAACTGGGCCCGGGCCAGAGCCTCGACCTCAATGGGGGCCTCGTCTCTTTCTCGACTCAGCCTAAAAAGATAATGATTCAAATAATTTCAACGGTTAAATGCTTTTTTCGGTTGTATTCTCCGAAAAACTGGGAATTTCGGACGGCTACATGTATAGGCCTTGGCTGACCACCATACACCCTTCAGTCAAGAGCGGCTGTTGAGCGGCGTGTAGCTGTACATGGTTCTGGTTACTATTTGTACGAGTATTTCGCAATGTATATGCTACATACTGACTACTTTTAGTCAAGAGGGGCGGTCTGTTGAGCGAGTTCGTCGATTGTAGTATGACCAGGGCTTACTATTTGTACGAGTATTTCGCAATGTATATGCTACATACTGACTACTTTTAAGGGTCATATGTGGGGCTTAAATTTGTGTAGAGACCAGGGGCTTAAATTTGAGTAGAAACCAAGGGCTTACTTTTGCGTAGGGGCCGAGGGCCTCAACAAGTCCTAAGATTTCCCTGCATATTATGGTGAGGGTAAGGAGACTAAGGTTAGAAATTTTTGATGATACTAAAATTAATTCGTAAAATCTAAATTACAGCTCCAAAAAGTAATACACTTACTTAGAAGTACGCAATGTGGCCGCTGTAGCCTAGTGGCTAAGGTCACGCACTCGTGGCCAGCGTGTTGTGGGTTAAAATCCTGGTGCCACTGAAGACCCTCTGTAGAAGGTCTGCTGCATGTTAAATCTATCGAGCTCAGGCATCCTTTTGACGTGGTGGGGAAGTTTGGAGAGGTGGTGCAAGCTCAGGGGTCCTTCTTGACACTTGACCGAGGCTCAAACTTACGAAGTCCATTGCTAGTAACCCTCGTGTTGCTTTGTAGGGCGAAGTTATTATGACTCTTATTTAGAAGTATTTAATAAATTTAAAGATGCTAAAATTAATTTTTAAATATTTATATAATGGGCTCAAAAAGGATCATTTTAAAGCTATCCTTGAATTATTTTTTAGTTAAATTGAATAGTTTAAACTCAAAATGTGGATCTTTTGAAATTTTCTTCCGTTATCAACATTCTAACCTACATCTATAAGCTTTTTTCTGCATTCGAGAACTTTAGAAAAGAATCTTTTTGAACTATTGTATAAATATAACTGTTCATGGCACAGAAATGAAAAGAACAGAAAATTCTTCGTTCTATATTTTACAATGAAAAAAAAATCTACCATTGCTTCATGTTCAAAGTTACAAGAGTCTTAGCTGTAAGTTTTAACTCAAGTTGAGAGTTACTCTTAACTCAATTTTAAATCATGACTCAGAATGATGTAGATTGTAGCTAATTAAATTAAAAAGCGCCGTTATATGATATAACCAATAATTCTAGTGTTACTCTAATCCAGAGTAATTCAACCCAAACAAACCAAGAAAATCCTTTGGAGTTGCGTGTTAGTCTTAACTCAAATTTAAATCATGACTCAGAATGATGTAGATTGTAGATAATTAAATTAAAATGCACCGTTATATGATATAACCAATAACTCTTGTGTTACTTTAATTCAGAGTAATTCAATCCAAGCAAACGAAAAAAATCCTTTGGAGTTGCGAGTTAGTCTTAACTCAATTTTAAATCATGACTCAGAATGATGTAGATTGTAGCTAATTAAATTAAAAAGTGCTTTTATATGATATAACCAATAACTCTTGTGTTACTCTAATCCAGAGTAATTTAACCCAAACAAACGAAGAAATTTCTTTGGAAATGAAATTTTTAGCAAGAGAGTTCGGAAGCTACTGGAGCTGGACTCAATAATTTAAATTCAATCGAGGGGATGTAATGATGAATATATTTAAAATCAGTTGTAATAAAAATTTCAATGTTAAGTAACTAGATTTTTGTTCCTCATTTATAGGAAATAAGTATGAAAGGAAATAAGACCTCAGATGAAAATATTTTTAAATAATTATCTATTGTATTTAAAATGTTCATTTTACTGTGGCTTATTTTCACATGTTTCTAAATATCTAGATGATTGATTACTTATTTACTTATTATTTTTTACTTTCCAGATATGCAAGAATGGAACCTGCTTGGTTGGTGGAGTCGTTGGAATGGATAAAAATGGAGTTAAAACTATGTTTGATTAGTTTCATATAATTAACTTTAGCAGTATTTTTTTAATAGTTTGATTAAACAAGATACATATTTGTAATTGCATTAGTTATTAAAACTGAAAAAATAAATTTATTTTCATACAGAAAACTCCTAATGCTCTTTTTTTTTACTGAAATTCTATATTGTATTTAATATTCCCAAATCCTAGCTGTAAATATTTATTACGGTACTTGACTCTTGAATAAATAAAAAATAGTTAGTTTAATAGTATTATGTAAAAAAACACTTCTAATTTATACAAACTGTGTAAAAAAGTAACTGTATATTCTATTTATACTATAAAATTCCCGGGTACGTACGTATTATACTGTTCGAATTAATTGGGACAAACGGGAAAAACCGATTTTTTCAAAAACCTTAGCTTTTAACCGTTACATATCTGAATTAGACTGAAAAATATTTATATTAGTACGAAGTATGTCCTCTTTTAGCATAAATGACCTCTTGAACACGTTTTGGCATTACATTGGTGTAGCACGTATGCTATCATTGAGGAACTACACTTCTTTATCATAAGTTCTGATGTCATGCAATTCATTTTAGCTCATAGGTTCCCAACCTTTTCTGAACTGGCGCCCCCTTTTCTAATAAATATTTCAATATCGCCCCCTTTTCTAGTAAATATTTCGACACCGCCCCCTTTTCTAGTGAATATTTCTATACCCCGCTCCCTCCTACTCTAGAGAAATAAGAGTGCACATAAGGTATGATGAAAACAAGAGTTAAATTTTAAAAAATATTCTATTACTAATAGAATATATTTTTTAATTTAATTTTTTTCTAAAGCCCCAATTTTTTTACTTGCAAATCTGAAATAGCTAATGCCACAAATCTATTTAAATGTGTAATATTATGTATTTTAGTCATAGATAGGATATTGTAGTAATTGAAACACACTTACTGAATTTCTTCTTCATTTAAAGGAGTGGAATAAAAGAGTTTTAGCTTACCTTTTATAAAGACAGGTAGGGGTTTGATAATACTAAGTAATTCATAATAAACTATTGCTTTCAAGATAAATTTAAATTGACAGTTTCAGCCTTTAAAGAATCACGTTAATTCCTGGTTAACATATTTAATTATGTTTCTTGGATAATATACGTAATGAAATGCAGTGGACGAAACATGTTTCCTACTGCTCACAGACAAAGACAACACGTGCACTACAGAAATTAAAATGTACTATATCATTCAATTTAATGTACGTCTGAATGTAATGTAATCTTTTAAGTTTATCCACTTCCCGAACTACCGAAATATGTGAATTTTCGTACATATGATATCAAAATCATTTAAATACATGCAATCGACATAAGGTAAACAGTATTAAAGTTTATTTTCGTTAGTACATAACCAGCGTGGTTTTTTTTAAAGTCTTTCTTGGTTAATCTGCCCAAGCCCCTCCGTGCCATCTCAACGCTCCCCTGAAAGCCTCAAACGCCCACAAGGGGGCGCTTTCGCCCACGTTGAGAACCTATGTCTTAGCTAAAAGATTCTTAAGAATACGCCATAAGTTCTCAATAGGATTTAAGTCTGGTTGATTACCAGAAAATTATAACCACCAGCTGCCACACTGAAACGCCCACAACTAAGCTACTGATACACTAAAACCAATCAAACTAGTAAATTATAGTCAAAGTCAAGCCATAACACTACCTCTATGCAGATATTACCGATTTGTGGCAGTTCGGGATATCACTAGTAATCATACCAACTCAGACAAGAAAAATATGTTTATCCCAATTAACTTGAACAGCATAGTATTATACTTTCGACCAATTTCGTCAGATCAAAACACGTCTCCAAATACCAATATATGCAGTCAATAGTGCAAGACAGTTCCTATGCATCATCGAACACAGCAGTAATAGCGATTAAAGCAATTGGCGGCTTTATTTTATATTCTTGACGTCTTTTGATGTTGCCAAACTGATCGACAGCATAATACGTAGGTACAAATTCCAGTACATACTGCTATGCTTATGTTTTAGAAGATAACCATGTATGAGTATAGCACTTATACAAAAAAATATGCATGTTTACAGCTTACACACACAAAAAAAGTAACCGATAAGTTATTTACACAAAATAATTCTACAGCTGCATATATTCATATGATTACAGGTATTCTGTTCACTAATTTTAATGAAAAATTAGTGATTAAAGGTGAACAAGAAATATGTCGCAACAAGTGAGGCACAAATATATTTCCCTGTCTAAAAATACAAAGGAACCAAACCCAGATAAGTCATTTATTTCTACTATAGTAGAGATAACTGACTTAAATTACTTTCTACAAGGGGACGGATCACTTCACACACACATAATTCCTCAACATATTGTTACATATATCGGAGCTCGAGGATTTTGTACAATCTGTCTCAAAGAACAAGGTCTTCAGGAGCGATGCGAATTTATTGTCGAAAAACAATCATTGAAATACAGAAACTATATTCACAAAATAAATCTCAGAAGGCCTTCATACCTTCAACAACACACAGACACAACTATCAGTGTTTAAAATACAAGTATATTTAAGGATTATTCACAAGCATTCGCTCATCCTACTGAACAACCGAATCAATAGCTAATCGTTGGTCGACTCTTCACAGTAAAAATAAGACTAGGCTTCAACGGTCAAAACAAGACTACTCTTCAACGATCAAAACAAGACTAACTACATTTCGGCGAGCGACTTCTTATTTATAGGCCTCACGGATCTTTTGAGAAAAATCCGCTTACGTCATAGATAGTGATATTAACAGATTTCTCCACGAATTTCCAGAAGAATCCATAGGGTAGTGAACTCAAAAAAAATGGTCCACAAAATCGCCAAGATTTCACTAAAAATGATGCCAAGATTTCGCCAAGTTTCCATTGAGCCACCATTATAATGGAAAGAACCACGATGCTTGCGAATATTATAATTTTAACATAAAACAAATACAGTAGAACGTCGTTTATCCGAACGTTTATTATCCGAAGCGTCAAATATCCCGACCAAAGTCCGGATATGTTTCCGAACAGTGCAATGCTTAACCATTGTTTCGCGGGAGGCCAAAAGTGACAGGAAAACCCAAGAAAGAAAACCCAAGGTCAGTTTGTTTCCAAGTGAGGGGGTATATACATGCGCTTTTGTTGAGTTTTGTTGATGTAGAAACCTGGATGGCATGCGATGCAGAAGACTCTGGATTTCAAATGGTAAATAATGAACAAGATAGTGGCTTCCGTGCAAGAAGAATTCGACCCTGTCGACGATGAAACGGATGAAGACGAGGACAACAACAACATCAACGAAAGTAGCAAAGGTCCATCAAATGCTGACGCGTTTGCTGCGTTAGAGATAGCTATGGAGTAGTAGGAGCAACAATCGGAGTGTTGTCCTACTCAACTACTGCTGCTCCAGAGAATCAGAGATCTTACAGAGAAAAAGAGGTGTACAATGGTACAGCAAAAAATAAGTGATTATTTTCCACAATAAAGGTAACATTGTGACATTTTGCACCTATTTTTGCTTTTTCTTCAAGCACGTTTCCCGCATGGGATGATTTTCAATATTTGTATAGTGTCCAGTATCATATATTGCATGGATCGCATTCGGTTTTCGGTTATCCGAACGATCGCGTATCCAAACGGTGTCCGGTCCCAATTGATTCGGATAAACGACTTTCTACTGTACAACATAATATAAAAACATATAACACATCCAGATATAAATTATTTACACACTTTACTTTAAGTATTCCTTACACTAAATTCGTAACAATATGTAGAGTCAGCGTGCATTCTCTTATGAGAGATTTCTTCTTGTAATCACAAAAATCAACTAATCTTATTTGAAATAGCGAGAAAATGATGAATAAAAGAAAGCATCCGTCACTTTTTTTAGAACTAGTTTCCCTTTTGCTATAACCTTCTTTAACAATGTAGATAATGTACGAAAGAAAAGTAACTATAATATATAAATATTTAGTGAAAGTGCACGCTAATGAAAAGATTTTGTTCCATTCACATAAGAAGAAAGAGATTTATGCAAATATCTTTTAAAGATGAATTAGCGATAAATCATTAATCATTTGCTCACTAATTTGGTCACGCAAATTTCAAAATGACAAGTTAATAGCCATAAACGACTCATTATTAATGTTATCCTCATAGTTAAGCTTCAAAAAATGATCCATACCTAATTAAACCAACAGAATTTTTCACTAACCTATGAAAAAAAAGAATTGTTTAATTAAAATGCCGAATAATTAAAGAACGTCGATTTATTAATTATATAATATGAAAATTCGAAATTTTCTTTGCAGTATTTTAAAATTATCTCATCAAAAAATTTAAAAAGTAAAAGGTTGGATATAAGATATAAAAGTGAAGTAGGAACCGAAATTAATATTAAAAAGTTAAACGTTTTTCTAAATGTATATTATCGCCTTTTTCGATTCAACTACAAACGAATCTTGATATAGATTTATGCAGAAAATTTTATTTGAATTAAGGTATCCGACAACTTGCGACAACTTTTTTTTGTTGTTGTTTTTAGATTTATTTAGAACATTTTAAGAAAGATATGCTGAAATAAAAGCTCTTTAGGTAAGAAATGCAAGCCAGATCTAAACTGAATGTCTTTTACAATTTACTTTTGAATTCTGAGCCTAATTATTCTTTAATAGTGATTCACAAATCTCAAAATAACTATAAGTCAATTATTAATTATTTAAGTATTTAGAGTAAATAATGCATATAATTCTGATTTCTTTTTAATTTCCACAATTAATTGATAATATGGGAATTCAGTTAAATTTTTTTATTGTGAAAACTAGTTCAAATTAGAATAAATAAATTAAATAACATTTCATTTTCTAGAATAATTTCAGAGGCTTTGAGCATAAATACATAAAAAAATAATTCATAAAATATAATTCTGCATAATTTATAAAAATATAATTCATAAAATATAATTCTGCATAATTTATAAAAATATAATTCACGAAATATCACACAAAATTTATTTATCTTTATGCAAATATACGAATCATTTCCTTGAGATAAAATTGCATCAAGAAATTTTATCATACTTTGCTAGAATTATCTAGAAAGCAATTAATCCCAGTTTGTGTACTGCAATTCGATCAATTATCAGAGAAAAGGGATTAATGTTTTGAAAACAAGTTCCATTATTACGCAATCAATCATGCCCGAAATTAACTAAAAACGTAATTAACTACAACGAAATCAATAGCAATCTACCATGGGCTTATTCAAAGCTGTTAAAACATTGGAAAAGCAATAGTAAAGTCAAAATTAGAAGCACAAATCATGAGTGCGTCAGAAGAATGTGTTAAACCAATACTTAAAGTATTCGGAACTAACGTTGTCTAATTTATTGCTGATTTAACGATAAGAATTTTTCGATATCGCCGATCTTACGAAGAGTAATTTCGAATGGTGGTTGTAATTGTTAAATCATGATACCTTAATTAAAAATCCGGTTCGAGTTGTGTGTTGAAATGACATAACAGCTTCCAAATTGTCAAGTGACTTATATAGGCTAAAACTATATGCTTCAAATAAAAAAGCTAACTTTTGAAGTGTTTAAGGGGACACATTACCCTAAAAGTGACTAAAATACAATATTGGGTTTTTCTAACCTCAATATAATTGTGCGAATTTTTTAAATATGTGTGAAAAATTTCGTACCTCTAGCTACTTTATTTAACCAGATATTTAACTTTTGTAACGATAGTCGAAGTGAAGACCGAAACTAGAACACGTGATATATGCATTTAGCTCATTCATTTATTTTACCGACCTTTAAAACTCAAATTACTTTTTCTCAAGTTTCTACTTTTCCCCGAAAATCGTGTATTTAAAATGTTTAAGCTTCATTTATTTTCAATATAAAGTTTTGAAACTTTTTTGTAGTTCCGTATAGTGTGTGATGTGATTTGTGCATGAAATAAAAAATTATATGATTAGTTATTTTTTTTAAAAATCCCATCAACTATATCTAAATTGTGTTTTCTTACTGTTTTTTATATATAGTACTGTTTTTTATACTCCAAAGAATTGTAAAATAAAAGTATCACTTTGCAACCAATCCCATGCATATGATTGCGAGGAGCACTTCTAAGAATATGTTAGAAAAAAATGTTAAAAAATATTTAAATTTGTAAAAAGAAAAAATTGAAATATTGAAATATTTTTTTTTAAAAAAAGTGTAAAATAATTGTTTGTTTTAAAATGGTGAAAATGTATATTTCAAGTGTATTCAAATAGGATACATACAAATATTTTCTATAAACACATAAATAAAAATAATTTTGTACAGGTACCGTTTCCTCATAAAATAAGCGAAAACACAAATCCATTTTCTTTGAAAACTCTTAAAACTTCTGAAGGGAAATTAATATGAGTAACGAATATAAATGATTAATTACAACAGAAAAAACTTCTGATGAATAGTTAACTAAAATAAGCATTTTTTCCCCCTATAAATTTCAGAAAATTAAAAAGATTTTTTTTAAACGATTTTTGAGATAATTTATTTTTTACCAGGTAAATTACCAGAATGAGAAGTATTGATAAACAAATGCGCTGATTGTTTTGGATACTGTGGTCTTCGAAATAAAACTTGAAATAATAAATTCTTTGTTATTTGAATTATAATATTTTTGTACACCATTTCGATGTAAGAAGTTTCATTCACAAAAATCTGGATACTTTATTTCATGTTTGTTTTTAATACATGCTTTCTCTTTAAATATAAATAAAATTTAAAGCATCTAACGTAAACATAAACGAAATGTATAGCATGTTATAAATCTGCTGTATTCAGCTTCGTAAACAGTTTGCATAAAATTCCGAATTCAGGGGACTTTTTTTTCCCTATTCCCCCTCTTCTTTCGGTAAAAGAATTCCTGTGCTACATGAAATATTGCCTGAATAGTGAAAGGTTAAATGTCTTACGCCACATGCAAAGACATACCCAACAATAGTCAAGAAATCGTGCCAAAATCAATTACACGGTATTCTTTTCAAATATATGATTAATGATTTGGCGATGGTTCTAAAATAAAAAAAGAAAGAAAGAAATCTTCAGCCGTAGCCAAAACGGACCAAATAAAACGTTACAGACAGCTCAAAGAAAACGCAGCAAGGTACACGGACAGGGCTTCAACTCTGCAGTTGTGGGAAATTGAGATCATCGAGACAAACCTAAGCAGGTGGCGCCCCTTTAGGCAGCTGAAGCATACACAGAAAGGGGTGGGGGCTACCATTTTTTAATGATGGGTTATTAGAGAGGAGGTCCCTAGGGGAGACACATTAACTATGTGATGGATGGTTATTGGATCACTACGGATTTCGAAAGATTTCTCTACCCTCCAAAGATACCGAGCACCAGTTCTGAATGGAATTATTCACCTCAAAGATCTTTTTTGGGGGAACCATAAATCCTCAGCAGTTCTGGTTATCAACTTCGAAGGAGGGAGAGAGAGAAATTATCTGTTTAAAATTATGATGGAGGGAGCGAGAATTTGAAGTTAAATTTAAATTTCTGTCAACTTTGGTAAAAAAGTATATGAAGAAGAAAAGTTGGTGTTTTGTTGGAACTGACTTTAATTGGATCTGTTTTGAAAAGAAGTGATTTGATGCATGAGGTATTATACCTACCAGCATAGATAGTTATGACGTCTTAAAGGTTTAATTTACATCAAAAAGCTAATGCATCAAAATTATTTATTGTGGTTTTAAGCAGAAAGTTCACCATGGTATCCTTGTTATTTATGACATAAGCAAATGACCTTTAATACGAAGATTGAAGTGTATGAATGAGCTACGGGGGTATGCTGGAAAGCTGAGTATGCATTGCGCAAATAAGCTGTTGCCAGAATTCCATAAATAAAAATATAAAAACAATTAAGAAAGTAAATAGATTCTTTTTATTAGAATGAGAATTAATAGACCATTATTAGGTAAGATAATAGCACTTAATGCAACATTGTTCTCTATCTTAAGAAGCTAGATTGATTCTCAGGAAATTATTTGAGCTAAACTGTATTAAAAATAAGAAAAAATTAATGTTTGTAACATCTAATGCGGTTACTGATATTATTTATTGATACTCCTTATTATATCCATAATGACGAGTAGATCTGAACGCAGTGTCCATCATTAAATCCATGCCATCAAAGTCTTAGCACTTCTTCGTATTAGGAACATTAAGTACTATATAATACAGGGTGATAGACTTAGGGGCTTGAAAATTAATCCTTAATTGATTTCCTGCTGCAACAATAATCCCATAAATGTTTTCTAAGTTTAAATATTGATTACTTTTTCATTTCAATTGTATTGAACGTTCAAGTTGATTAAGCTTAATATATTCTTGTAAATCTTACATGGTAAAATCGTTTTTTCGTGGTTGATGCTACAATATTAAATAAAATTGCCCTCTTTTTAATCAAAGTACACATTTTTGGTAAATTTTGGTCTAAGCGTAATCTATATTGACGGTTTATTATCCCCGAAACAAATTTCTGCCACCGGTACATCTTTTTATGACACGGAAAACCAATTAGCAATTAAAGAATAATAATAATGACCAAAATTTAACAAATCTTAAAAAATCTTTTTATTATTTTTCTTTTAAAACGTTTTAGATTGTGGTCGTATAACAGCCATGCTTTTAGACTTCATTGTTCAAATTCGGAGAGGCTCAAGCTCATGAGCTCATTTAACTTAAGGTATCCGAACACGTTCGGAATACTTTTTAACAAAATAGCATACTAAAACATTATAAATGCTTTTATAGGACTCAATACCAATAAATATTACTATTTAACTATCAATATTTAAAAACAATTACCTAAATTTTACAAAAATCAAAGTGAAATTTTGGCAATATTTTTGAAAAACTTCAAAGCAGTTAGAGAAAAAAGTAATAAACATATATTATGTATTACTAAAACAAATTAGATGCATTTAACTAGAAAATGTACTAAAATTTTAATTTTTTATTAAAATTTGAAAATTTTAGAGCTTATTCAGTAAACATTATAAGAAATGTTACATGTTTTATGAGACCATTATTTAAATAACAAGCCAATAACTCAAAAAGTATTCATACAATAAGAAATATTTTAGTACATTCTCTAGAAAACATAAATATCAGGATCAAAAAGATTTATAGAAATACATTCGTAATAATTTGAGTTATCAGGCTCGCCATGATAGATTTTGAGCAATTTAAATGCCCACTTCTGGTAGATCAAAAACCCACCTCCGGTTTTTCTAAATTTATGAAACTGATTATAACTTGACCTCTAGGTAGTGTAGAAACAAAATAAAGTATGTTTCGTAAAGCAAAAAAGATAGCTTTTTTCAATAAAATAAAAAACAGAAATATCTGTCTTGACAGAATATCTGTTCATAATGAAAAAAATTTATAGCTTTTATGTTGTGTGATATGTGGCATGCTACCGTTCCCTAGAGTACCTGTTTGGCTTGGGTGCACTCGGCAATAGTAAATTTCTAATACAAAATTACATTGTGGCAACTGGTATCCACCAATATGGTGCCACACTAAAAAGTGATACCAGTTCTCGGACAATGCACTAAGTCTCCAATAGTCATTATTAATCCGCAGCTCTATTTGAAAAAAAAAAGGCTTGAACAACTAATAAAGACACTTGTATGAACAAGATTTATGCCTGAAAAATTGTCTTAAGATTTAATCACGTAAAATGATGTGATAGACTTTATTCTTTTTATCTGTTTCTCTTTACTCATTTATCGATTTTAAGCAAATAATGACCTTAAGGCTGTTTTCGCCATATGAACGAAAGCGCAAACTTAGCGCAAAGCACAATTTCAGACAGAAATTTTTTTTCAGTTTTTATAAAAACTTGCGATAATGTAACTCATGCATTTGTTTATAATATAGTGCTTTGAAAATTTCAAAATATTTCATATATAATTAGTTTTTTCTTTTAACATGTGAAGGAATAGCTTATTTAGCATTACGGTATAGGAGAAAGATTGTGAAACATACATTTTATAAAAGAAAAAATGTATCAACTTGGACAAAAATGAGTAGTACGATAAAATAAGTGATTCTCTAGCTAAGCCTAGAATATAATATTTATGTTTAAGTACTTTATATCTGAAAAAATATTCCAAATTCGGGTCCTATTCTTTAACATTAGCCGAAACAGCCTTAAGAAACATTCAAAAGGCCTAATATGTTTTCAAAACATGCACATGGTTAACGAAAGAGAATACCAAATCTTAAATCACTTATTTAAATTATCTCGAAGATAATTATTTATCTGCACTACCAATAATAGAGTATAAATTTGAAAGCTAAGTAAAATTCAGTAAACATTTAGCTTTTTTAAAAAATGATTTTTGAATCGTGCTTAACTATTTTCTTTACTTTGACAGCTCTTATTAGAATAACTATTTTCTTTACTATGACAGCTCTTCATTAGAATACAGTTAAGGGAAATCTATACTTTAATTTAAGAATTATTCCCGTTTCCACACGCGATCTTTCTGCATCAGCGATATTCATCAAAATCAGTGACGACAGAGGATTCGAATGCATTCATTGGATGTACAAGTAGTCCACTAATTGCATATTTAATATTATTATCACGTTCTTCATTTCTTTGCGTGGAAAAAAAGTGATAACGAAATCCTATGAAACGGCCCATTGCAATGAAAAGTATGTTGTTTCAGTGATTGCGGCCTACCAATCACTGCCAAGGGAAAATTAGTTTCGCGTGAGAGTACATTGCCTACCTGCAAATGTGTTAACAAACCTTTTTATGAGTAGGGAATATTAATTTTTAGTCGTTTTTTTATACATTCACTGAAACATGAATAAAGGGTTTTTCAACCTCTTCATCTCGAATTATCGTTCCGCATTTAAACACCTCTACAATTTAGATAATTGCTTCTCAACAGTTCTGCAAAATGCATACACATGAAATTCTGAATAATCGAGCCTGTAATAAGTTTTCAAGTGCACATCGAACAAAAAAAACCGAGTATTAACTTGAGATATTTTAATATACTCGTGTTATTAAGATAAATAAAAACATAATTGAAGCTTGAGATATTTAGAAAGTAGAATAATTCGGCATAATAGAATCATTATTCCCTTCGTGATTTTATGTCCAACGACTTTCAATGCATCAACGATGCTTGATTCGATAAAATTGAGTTATTTGAAATGTATTCTGGAATTCACTTGCCAATAGTGTGGAAAAGCTGAGCTTTTTCAATTCCTAGAATTAGTTCACTCTCTACCTATATATCTTGTTCAAATTTTCAATCGTTAATAAAATACTTTTTATTCATCCATTCAAGTTCAAATACATTTTTTAAACTTGTAGTGGATGACACTTGATGTTAATAGAGTTTTTTTCAAATATTAATTCCTTAATTCTATTTCATTAATGAATAAATAGTCCACACAAAAATAATAGTCCAATACCATATTCAGAAAGGAAAATCTCTTGTTGTGTCCCTGTCGCGCAATAGACTTCTTCTAATCCAAAGGTCGTGGTTTGAATCCCACCTGGGATGACCTAATTTCTGAGAATGTAATTTTTTTTTAGTGAACTGTTTTATTGGAGTAATTAAGTTGAATAAATGAATAAATAGTAGCAAACAAAAATAATAGTCCAACACCCTACATAGAAAGGAAAATGGAAAATTGCATGGGAAATCACTTTCAATTTTGCCACTTAATATTGTGATTCTGTCGTATGCATATACATATTTATATCAATTGTAATTATTTAAATAACAAGTAATATAAAAAATTAAGTCAATTCCTAATTTGAATGGATGAATAGAAAGTATGTTATTAACGATTGAAAATTTGTACAAGATGTACGTATACATATATATATAGGGAGAGAGTGAACTAATAAAATAGGAATTGATAAAAGAGTATGATTTGTCTGCATTGTTATAACAATGCACACCCGGTTTGGCTAGCTTGACTGAAAGATCGGTTTTCGACGTCAACTTTTGTCATTTTATTAACAGTTACATTGTTACAACAATGGAGGCGAATCTAAGTTGGCGTCGAAAACGGGTCATTAATTTAATTGAACTAATGAATTAATATTTGAAAAAACTGTATTAACATCAAGTGTCATCCACTACAAGTTTTAAGAAATTTATTTGAATTTAATTGGATGAATAGAAAATATTTTATTAACGACTGAAAATTTGAACAAGATATATATATAGATAGAAAAATAAATAAATAAGTAAATATAGGAAGAGTGAGCTAATAGGAATTGAAAAAGTAACTAAAATAAAAAATTTCTTTGTTGAACTATGTAGGTAATTGACTTATTATTATTATTTTTTTACATTGCTTGTTTAAATAATAAATGGGCTTTAACGTGACGTCATAGTCACATGATAACTGCAATCATGTGTTTCCAGCCAATCAGTTAATGTGCTTTACTTTTTGTAGAAATTTCTTTTAAAGAACCTATTTGTCAACAATAATAACGGACATAGGTAAAGGAAATGCGCTTGATTTAAAACTGCACGTATAATGTAAGATATTTTATTGTTATTTTGAAAAACTCTTTTTGAAGAATCTTAAAGTTTAAGCCTTTTTACTCAATTATCAAATTGAAAATTGTACCTAAATTTCACGAGTAGAACAACAAGTACAAGTCTAGAGATAGTTTTGAATTCGAGAGAGAGCACGTGATCGCATTTATCATGTGACCGGTATGAATTCAATCTATTGGCTGCATTCTAATCCTTTACGTAAGCATTGTTAGTTATATAGCTTGCATAGATCAGCGGCCACCAATCGTTTTTGATGGTTTGCAGAAAAATTAGGACAATATTTGTATTTTTATGAAGATTCAGTTTCAAAAATTGAACAAAAAAACTATTATGGAATATGAATCATACTTTTTTTAAATTTTAGTTACTACTTTTAGCAAATTTTGCATCTGAATTTAGCGACTTTTCAGCTACTTTTGCTGGTGTTAATGTTCTACCCCCCTGATAAATTGGCGGCATTAGTTTGTTGATAGTGCTTTTCGTTGCCGATGTGTCTTTGCTTTTTGTGAAGCTCCTTTTCAGTGATATGGAACTGAAAAAAAAAGAGACGTAAATATGTGAGAATATTATTATAGTGGTCCAGCGTGTAGTGGTTGTTGTTATCGTGTGGGAAGGAATGAAAGTTGCCACTGCCTGAGACCGGTTGGACTTCTACACGATAGATGGCAACACCACCTATATCCATCTCCACAATTCAGGCATGGAACTGGAGGGGAGGGAAATATTCTCCAGCCCCCTGTACTCGTGGTTTCTGCTGCGACCACTCACAAGACTTTCCGACCCACTGATTTAACGAGCACGTACTCCATGTGTACTCGGAAAGTATTTGGTGGCATCGAACCCAGGTCCTTCGGTCTGGAGTTCGATGCTCTAACCACTAGGCTACCCACGGCCTGCGTGCAGTGGTCAATTAAATTAGTGGTTCACGAAGTTATAAAGTTTGGCGACCACTGCTATTGATTATCCATAGACAATGGAAAAAGAAAAATCGAAGTACATAAACGAAATATCCTATATTCTGGTATATATTTTGTCCATTACATTTATGTGTGTGCGTGTGTGAATGTGGTGAGAGTGTGAGAGTGAGAGTGTGAGAGTGTGTGAATGTGGTGAGAGTGTGAGAGTGAGAGTGTGGGAGAGTGAGAGTGTGGGAGAGTGAGAGTCTGATAGAGGGAGTGAGAGTGGGAGAAAGTGAGTGAGCGTGGGAGAGAGTAAGTGAGATGTGGGAGAGAGGAGAGTGGAGAGTGGTGAGAGAGTAAGTGAGGAAGTGTAAAGGGGAGAGTGAGAGTGTGAAGGAGTGAGAGAGTGAGAATGAGTGTGAAGTGTAGAATGTGAGGGACTGAGAGAGTAAGAATGTGAGAGAGTGAGAGTGTGAGGGAATGAGAGAGTGAGGGAGTGTGCGTAAAATGGGAAGGATAGTTTCAGTATTTAAAATACTAAAATAAGGTCATTCGCTTCGACTTTTCAATACTTTTTCGCTGAGTTGTCTTGCATAGATTAATTTTTTGTATATATTTTTATTTCTTCGAAATTATAAGTGTATCAAGAATAATTTTGACGAATGTGTTAGAGCAGAATTGTGATTTAACTCCGCTCACATGTGTAAGGCATGCATCTTCAGCAGGGGTTACTTAATTTTCCACAGTTCCTCGAACCACATGTGAATTTGTCATTTAATATTTCAGGCACGGGTAAATCATTACCTCCGTTTAACCAATCAAGCATTGTTTCCTCATCAACATTTTAACATTAATCTATAATAGCGTTTCCCAACCGTGTGCCTGCGGGTGCATGTAATTTGCATACCGTTCACAACAAAGTATAAATAACTCGAAAGAGAATTGACAACACTGACCAATAGTGTTTTCTTTCCTCATACACGACAGTTTTACTCTCATGTCTTGACAAAGCTTATGTATCGGTATACCGTTTAAAAAAATTTTATGAAAATGTAGCACTTTTTTTTCCTTCTATAATTGTTTTTAAGGTACTTTTGGTTGAGTGTTTAATTTCATTAATACCCTTTCTTTTCCCTTTTTTCTGACAATTATCAGCAGAAATATAAATTAATTACTAAAAGTTATATATTTTTTCACTCGCTAAAAATACAGTTATAAGGCAAAAATCAAATTTGTCGCCAAACTAGCTTCTTAATAACCATTTTCGAAGATAGCTAATTTAAGCAGAAACAGAAATCGGAGAAGAAATAAATAAAAAATATTAAAAGGAAAACGTAGAAAAAATTGATTAATTTAATAACCAAGACTTGAAGGCCGACAGCCCACATGTAGTCTTTAAGCTGCACCGCAAATTCCATACTGAAACTGTCACTAATTTTAAAAATCGAAGAGATTCAAATATAGCATAAATCAAAGAGACGAAAGAAATAAAGTACTTAAATATGCACTAAACTGTTTAAAAAATTAAATACAAGATGCATTTGTAATTCACTAGAATTAAAAAAGTAGATTTTTTTTTAAAAAAATTGAGGAAATTTCAATAGATTATCGAGTTAATATGATAAAAAGAATATTCCTATTTGAAACAAATTTGTTTTTCTTAAGATACACTGAATACATAATATACCAATCAATTTATCTGAAATATATATCTTAAGGAATAAATTATAAAAAAACACACCTTTTTTGTTTTTATTATCCCTTTAAACAATTATTTTAGGCAGTAAAAAATTCGATAACATTTGTTAGCCGTTAAAAGCACACGGTTCGTCTTGCATATTATAAATTATACTTAATTTCAACTATTTTCTACTTATTTAGTACTTTAAGAAATTGCAAAAACATAAATGCGTTACAAAATGATGAAATGATTTCCTTCAAAATCATTTAATGACATCGTTAATCATTATCGAAAAAAATTAAATAATAACATATCGTGTACTTCAATATCATTTTTCAAATGACTGAAAGTGAAATTATTCCTAATTTGTGTGATATTTTGAGAGAATTTAGAAATAATTGGCAAACACAAATTAGACGTTGTAGCAATTTGATAGCCTTAAATGTATCGAGGAAGTATCGTTTATTAGAAAATATGCATTTAACTTTGTTATAAAAATGCTGAATAATCCATTAATTTCAGGATAGCATTATAATTATTATAAACAACCCATATTGGTAAAACAATTGCCTTAATTTAAAGTATTTATTAAGTAATGAGTCTGATATTGGAACATTATGATTCCCTGCATAAAATCACTTAAATTAGAAGACTATTTCTGAAAAAGTGAAAAAAAACAGAATTATTACATTGATGCCATACGATTAACAAATAATTTTCATTGAAATTAATTTTTGTTTGTTTATTATAAAGCGGGAGAATGTACAGATTTTGCTAAAAAATTCTCTGCAAACTGACCCATTTATGACAGTTTTTTTTAACTCTTGAAATTATAAATATAAAGTGTTTCATTTTATATATCATTTGAGAAAAATATCACATTAAATCAAATTTATGTGAAAAATTGCTAAAATATATTTTTAGAGCTTATATTTACTAAAAACACATGTGATATTATATTAGCCAGTGTATTTAGAATTTTAACGCACAATGATTATGGTTTAAGCCAGTGGTTCTTGCCCTGCCCTTTATGTATCACCCTGACATCACGGACCCCCTAAATTTTCAACACCCCTCTCTGACTCCCAACACATGGCTAAGTAATTTAAAACTTCCTCAATAATCCTAAGACTGCCTTTGTTTCTTATACAAAATTTGACAAATCTTTTTTTTTTCCTTTTAAAAAAAGCTTCTAATTAAAAAAAACTACGAAATTCTAATTTCAATTAACAAATGATGCACTTAACTGAATTAATTAAAATTTTTTAATGAAAAGGAGTTCTAGTAAGGCACATCTTTCAATTTTTCCGCGAGGAATTTCAAAGTCGGTAAAAAAGGGAAATGGAAATGCTAACATTACATGAGAGGCCTTCACGGACACCCTGGAAAAATGCTAAGGACCCGAGGGATCTGTCGAACACAGTTTAAGAACCTATGTTTTAAGCCAGGGGTCGGCAATCTTTTAGCTGAATCCTACCAATAGGATTCAGCGGGCCACCCAATAGGACATTTTTTAAACAATTCGATTTCCGCGATAATACCAGCCAAATTAGAGAATAGAGGTCAATAATTTAGATTTACAGTTTTATTATACATTAATCCTGCATCATTTAAAGATAAACATAAAAATAAACAGCATAAAAAATAACTATGTCTTCAGCAAAAATAAAAACATGAAGACTGTACATATATTATGCATTTTTAAACATATTTATTAAAATAAGAAATAGACAACGTAAAATATAAGTATACAAGTACTTTCCCTTCATTGCTATTAAATAAAAAGATAAATAACAATTTTAATGTGTACCCTAGTGCTTGCACCGCTCTACTTTCATATCGCAAAAGCAAGGGTTATAATGTGTGACTTTCATTTAAGCACGATTTTGAGCATCCATTTGTTAAACAATTTCTTTGCGGACTCGAAATACTTTTCATATGAGGAAAGATTTTTTAATTTGATTTATGTAGAACCAAAAGCGCGCGCGCGGAGAGAGAGATGAGAGAGAGAGAGAGAGAAAGCAGAGTACATGCAATTTTTTCTCTTCCAACAATTCAATCTCTCCAGCAATGAATTTCGATAATTTACAAAATAGCTGCTAATTTATCTTAAGAGTTATTTTTCAGATTTTTTCGTAATTTCGTGAATGTTCATAATTCTGAAGATGCTTGTCAAATAAGGTCCATTACAATTTTTCAACTTCCATCCATTCAAAAATTGACAAATTTTTAGAATAGTGCAGAGTGCCACTGAAAATTGTACCGCGTGCCACATGTGGCACGCATGCCATAGGTTACCATTGCCTGATTTAAGCAATAAGCTAGCGAGGATCAACTTCGCATTGTTTGATCAAGAACAAGATGTGATTATTTTCATCTTCGTCTGCTTCAAAAACATTTCCATCTAATAATTGCTTTATCTGTTCACTATCAATCCAACAAATATTCTTTTATGAAAAAAAACCAAGGAACCACTACCCCAAGCATCTACTTTTATATCAATTTTCTCTTCAAATGCAATCCATTGCAACTGCGTTCTTTTCCAAGAACCTCCAGACTGTGACTTTATTCAGTTACCATCTTGCAACTACACCCCAAAAGGAACCCTCCTTCACTTCATCAAAATCCATCTTCGGGACCCATTTTTCTTCGTTTCGGCCGCCATTGGGAAAGATTAGGTCCTATTGGGCATCCATCGTGAGAGAGAGAAAAGCACTTCCTTCCCCCAGCCGCAGACATTGATCTCTCTTCAATCACATGATGGCTTGGAGAGAGGGCGGAATGAAGCATTCCTATCTGGACTTGGCTTGACATCAAGTGGGATTTAACTGGATTACAAGTGTTTCTGCTAAGTGTCACATAAATGTCTGCTCCTGATGGATAAGGTGGTTCCTTAAATCTTCTCTGTCTAGAGCAGGAAGTTGAACAGTGGAAATTGCTCAATGCCTTCGGAGGTGTAGTAGGCGTCGACTAGTGTGATCTCTTATGACCCCCAAAGTTTTCGATAACAATGATTGAAATATAAAATTACATATATAACTAATGGCATTTATGTTAAAAATATATTATCGGATTATGGGAAATATTGATCGATCTCTTTTTGATCAACAAATGATACTTCATAAATACTGAGGAACCACGATATTGAAAAGATTAACCTTAAGGTTGTCTTGGTCAAATACAAGAGAGCCTGAAACGCGGAACGCACTTAAAAACAGAAAAATGTTCCAATTTTCATAAAATTTTTAACGTTTATAATGTATACATATCTGTTTACTACAGCTTTTCAAAATTTTA
Organism: Trichonephila clavata; assembly: GCA_019973975.1. Lineage (NCBI taxonomy): Eukaryota > Metazoa > Arthropoda > Arachnida > Araneae > Nephilidae > Trichonephila > Trichonephila clavata. The sequence goes on along the minus strand of BMAO01037933.1, from coordinate 9,756 downwards.
AAATATTCCATAAATGCTTATTTTTTTTTCATTTTAACACATAAAGGGATAGTTTATTTAGCATTACGGCATAGGAGAAATAATGCCAAAACACTATATACCAGGGATTCCATTTTTAAACCAGAAAAAAATGGAAGCATTCAGATAAAAATGAGGAGTATGATAAAATATATAATGCTCTCTATAGAGGATACCGAATATAATATTGATGCTTCAGTTCTTTTTTATTTGAAAAAAATATTCCGAATTCGGGTCTATCCTTTAACGCTAGGTGAAGACAACTTTAAAAGCTCTGTAAATTGGTCAGCACTAAATTGAACTTTCTAATTAGATGATGAACATTTCAATTAAATACTGCATAGAAACCAATAAACATAGTTTCTCAAGCTCAATAAAAAATTCATCGGAACACACATTTTACTACATCATTAAGCTAGATATTTGTGGTCATACCTTTAAAGGAAAAAAAAAAGTTTGCATCCCAAAAGAGATCAATAATATTAAGTTCCTTCTTCTTCATTAACTAGTAAAATGGACAGGTTGAACGCAAGCCGCTAAAAGGCCATTTTCTGAGTGAGTGAACATTAACGTCTCCCTGTTCGCACGAAGGCGTTTGACCTCGGACCTTGTAATTTTGAACCATGGTCAAGTGACGAGGACGACACCTGAGCTGGCACTCACCTCTCGTAACTACGGTACCACATCAACGGGAGGATGTTTGAGCACTCGAAAGATTTAACGTGCATCGCGCCCCTACACGGCGGGTCTTCAGTGGTGCTGGGCTCGAACTCATGACAAGCCAGCCACGAGTCCGTTACCTTGACTACTAGGCTAGCGTGGCCAAAATGGACATTTACTGGACCAATTCTTGTTATTAAGGGATATTTTGATCCATAATCATTAAGAAAGAAGTAGAGAAGATATTGTATTTTTTTTTTTAGATTTCGAAATCCATACTTTACTATATACAATTGATTCTTCTTAGATTGACAGATTGCGCTGCGCTTATAATACGTGAATTAAAATTTTTGATTTTAGAATATTTAGAAAATTAGAACACGGTGAGTAATCTAAAAAGATAATATAACGGAGCGTATTTCATTTTCAAAATTTCCTCTCAAACATGATGATGATAGAAAATAAACTCAAAAATAACTCCTAATTTTTTTCCAATTCTAAAAAGATTTCGAAAAAAGTTTTGCGAAATCTTTTAATGGGTAGTGTTTTATTTACACCATACTATAAAGCATCACGAGAGGTATTTGTGATGGACCTCATGATTTTGAGCCTTGTTCGGGTTACAAGGCCAATACCCGAGTTGGCATCCCGCTCTCTTAGCTTCCACATCTCGCCACGGACATAGAACCGTAACAGATTTAACGTGCTTCAGCCCTCTACACGGTGGGTCTTCCGTGGCACTAGGGCTTGAACCCATGATATGCCGGCTACGAGTCGGTTACCATGACAACTAGGAACCACGGACACTTTAGAATGAGAATGGGATATGAAACAATAACAAGTAATATAAACAAAAATAATTTTAAGTCAATCCCTACTTACTCCCTACAACAAAGAAAAATTTTATTTTAGTTACTTTCTATTGAAAAATTATAATTAATATAAATATGTATATAAATATGATAGAATCACAATATTAAGTGGCAAAGAGAAAGCGATTTTTCTTGCAATTTTCCATTTTCCTTGCTATAAATGGTGTTGGACTATTATTTTTGTTTGTTACTATTTATTCATTAATTAAATTTAATTATTTCAAAATAGTATAGTAAAAAGAAATCACATTCTCAGAAATTAGGCCATCCCAGATGGGATTCAAACCCACGATCTTTAGAATAGAAACCCAACGCGTTATCGATTGCGCTACAGGAACATAACGAGCAGTTTTCCTTTTTACATATGAAGTTGGACTATTATTTTTATTTGTTACTACTTATGCATTAATTAAATAGAATGAATAAGTTAATATTTGGAAAAAAAACTGCATTAACATCAAGTGTCATCCACTACAAGTTTTAAAAAAATGTATTTGAACTTGAATGTGTGTGTGTGGATGAATAAAATGTATTTTATTAACGATTGAAATTTGAACAAGATACATATACATATATATAAATATATATAGGGGGAGTGTGAACTAATAGTAGAAATTGAGAAAAATTTAATGAGTAAAAATGAAACTAAACAAATGGAGAGATGAAAATTTTACTTATAATAAAATAAAGAGATTGATAAAAAATATCTGGATATATTAGAAAAACATACCAAGAGACGAATTTTCTTCAATGAATTATCATTCCTTGACGTATTCATAATTATTTTTAACGTGAAAAATCGCCAGTTTTAAGAAAAAAATAAGTAAAATAGCATAAGGCAATTTAAATATACATTTTCAGTTTTATTTCAGGGAGGAAATCTTTAAAAGTATATGAAATTCATTCAATACAATGTTCAGAATACAACTACCAATTCAAAATAATGTACGAAAACCAACTGGTAAAGTCATAAAAATCCTTACAGTTTTTTACAAAACATTTGCTGACATCCAATACATTTTATGCTAACATTAATTGAAAGGCAGAAAAAATAATAATTATAAAATATCACAACCTATCTTTAACACATATTTATTTATTCAAGCCTTTTGCTCTATATTACATCAATCACAAAATGTTAAGCAACCAGAAACTTACCAAAACTGAAAGGCATATCTATTACGTAAAAATCTAAATAAATCCACCGGATACTCACTCTGCTATAGCATCCGCTCGAACCTTTCCACAACACACTTAATACATTTTATCACAAACCGGGAAACTTCAGATAACAATTGGTTCCCGAAGGGTCAGGAAGTTCTGCTAAACGCACCCCTAAAACTTCATTAATCAAATCACGACGCTCTGGAGTAGCTGGCAGAACCGCCCTACAAAGATTTCCCCCGGAAAACGAAATTTCATCTTGTGGAAGGAGCGGCCGATTTACATTTAAATTAAAAAGTTATTAATCAGAACTGGAATGTTTATCTACAAGTATTTTCGAAACACTGAAAAAAGGTAAGGAAAAAGATAGTTATTCGCCCTTTTTAAAAGGAGTTTAGATTGGACAAATTTCGATTTCTCTTTCTTGGAACTTCGGCAGAAAATTGAATGCGAGTGAGTTGGATTTCTCGAGATGTTTCGAGACTTTCGATGAAGGGGAAGTTTGTGAAAGTTTTGGAATAAACTGTCAAGATTCTTAAAGTTGCGCAGAAAGTTTGTTTGGAATATAAAATCTATTTTATTTTCAATTGGATTGTTTTGTTTGTTTATATGAAAATAGTGAAAGAAAGAGTTTTTTTATTATTTTTTCACGTTTTTCTTCTTTAAATATACTTGTTTGATTTTGACGCTGTTATATGACTATCTAACAGTTGTGGAGTTATTTTACCGAAATGCAAACCATGGTGATATAAAATAAACACATTTAAGTCGAGATACATATAATTTCACCCAGTGGCGCACACAGGAATTTTTCAAGGAAGGAGGGTGGCAGGGTCAAAAATTCTCCATTCTTGTATCATGTTCCAATACGCTATCCAACATTTTCCTTTGATTTCGTCGATTGGGGGGGGGACCAGTAAAAAAATAATTATTGAATAAATAATTAGCAATAATTAATAAATATAATTAGTAATAAAAATACTTAATTAAATTTTAAGTACTATATACATAGGATTATAATCAATGGGAAAAAATCAAGGACTGTAGGGAGGGTACGGACCCGGTGAATTCCCCCCCCTGGTTTCAGCATTTTTTTAAACATAATTTTTACTTTAAAAATGTTATAATCAAATTTATTTTATGACAGAGTTTAGGAAGCTGATGTACTAATACTATTAAACAATTAATACCAATTATTCTAGAAATACATAGAAGGAATTATATTATATTCTTCAAAATCTTGTTAATGTTACCATGTACAATTTTTTGGAAAAAAAAAGTATTCTAAAGCAGCTTTTCTTAAACTTTCAATCACCGCGATCCCCTTTTATGTACCATCCTGATATTTTATCCCCCTCCCTGACTCCCAACACATGGCTGAGTGATTTAAAAGTTTCTCAATAATGCTATAAAACTGCCTCTGCTATTTAACAGACTTTGTTAGCACCTTTTTTTCCCTTTAAGAAAACAGTAAACATCTAATTTATAAAAATATTACAAAATACAAAAATTTCAAATAAATAAATAATACACTTAAATGTATTGATTAAAATTCTTAATGAGAAGGGTGGTATTTCATTTCTTTTACAAATGCTGTTATATCAGAAGTAATGTTTTAGTAGAGTTTTTTTTTTCATTGGGGGCGATGTAGTTTGAGATGGTCCCTCTTTTAGTTTTTCCACGAGCCCTTTCAGAGTCTCTAAAAGGGAAGAATCTTAACATCAAATGAGAGATCGTGGAACCCTAGAAATGCCCTGAGAACCCCCGAAGGTCAACGAACCACTGATTAATGCATTTACTGATTATTGCATTTTAATGCACAGCTTTAAATAACACGAAATTACTTTAATGCACTTATATAACATTTTTAACGTTTTTACAAATATTCCATTTAAAACAGAGGCGAAAAAAGCTAAATCATTAAAAATAGATGAGAGTATTTTTTACTAAGATGTGTATATGGTATTTACTTTCAAAAAATAAAAATGTGTCCTCTGTGCTTTGTCTTCCTTCAGAATAAAATTAAGTTTGCAGTTTAAATTTTAAGTGATGGATTGCAGATGTATATTAAATAACTGGATGATTAAAAACCAGTTTACCACAAGCAGAAAAAAATGTATGCATTCAAGGCTTTAGTATAAATATTGGAAAACGAATTAAAACATTGAATTGAATTAAATTAAATTCATTTAAAATAAATTCAAAAGAGATTTGAAACAGACTTTTTTCCTTATAAGAGAATTTATACTGAACTTAAAAAGATATTTTTAACTATTATAATTTAAAATCCTTTCTTGAATAAGTAAGTTTTTTTTAATTTGAAAACTTCATTGGATTTCTTTTTATTTAAATTTATAAAAATAACAATACCGTAAAAATGATTTAAGAATGTAAAAGTTTTAACTCTTACTTATAACTTAATGGGGGAAGCTATAAAGACATCAAATGTGTGAATATATTCTTTCAAAAAATCCTTTTAATCTGTAGTCTTAAGCAAAATTTCAAACACAAATCTTTCTCAAATTACTGTTTTCCCTGATTGGTTTTAATGCATACAAACATATAATAATCGAATGAAATAAAGCAATGATTAAAATACTGAATTAGGTATAAAAAAGACTCATAATTTGCACACTCTCCTCTCATATATTTAAAATAATAGGAATTCCACTTTAACCAAATCGTTATTGACACTTACACATCTCACAATTTCTTTCATTTCACTTTCATTAAATAAAATGACTCAAAAAGTTTAGAAGTTTAAATAATCAAATGTTAATTATTTTTGTACATTTACGTATCATTTCAGAAAGGAAAAAATAAAACTGAATGTATATATAATATTTTTTTTTGTTCTAAACCTAAACAAGTGTGAGATAAAAACTTAAACGACAAACAGAGCAATTTAAATAATCATTCGTTATTTCTAAGGTATGCGGAAGAAACATTTTTATAAAAAACATCTAAAAATCCATTCTTTCACTCATTATAATTACGCTTTACTTGATGCGAAATATATATTGCTTTTCTTATGATAAACAAATGTGATATGATACCTATAAATAATGACATGCAATTTCGAATAAATATTTCAAATAAAAGCAAATTTATCACAAATTATTCGTATTATTCGTTGGGACCGAGATATATTTTATGAAGAGAAAAAAGATAACACAATACTAAGTTTTCGTTCTATAGGTGTCACATAAATATATGTATGATTCATACATAAATCTTAAGGGATTTTTTAGAACTTCTCAGGATTGCATTCCATAAGCAAAAATATTATCATACACAGCATTTACTTTCCCAAAAACTTTATTATTTGCATATTTATCAGAATTTTAATACTTTTTATTCTGTTGTTTTCTTTGTTTCTATATTTTATGTAATAAATATCACAATGTAGAAAAAATTACAAAAAAAAATAAAAAATCTTAAAAAATCAAAATAAAATATTGTATTATAAAAAAATATATTTTATTATTTTTGGCAAAAAATCAGCTGCAATATCTGTTTTTTTTTTTTAACTTTTTATATGTACACTGCTGGCCACCGTAAATGCAACACCCTGAAGGAAGCACGCAAATAACATGAAATTTACAACATGCATTAGCGGAGGTGAGATATGCAAATGATTAAAATTTCAGCCAGACACACATCACGCACGCCTGTGGCGCCACCTCAAAGCGCTATTTAAGGCTTGGAGATTTCGATGATTTCAAGTTTCGGCAATTGTGTTTTTTCTTGTGGTTTTTTCAAAAAAACGATCTGTTATGTCTCGTAGAAAACAGCGATCAGCTTTTGATAAAGTATCCGAGTTCGACAGAGGAAGGATAGAGTGGCCTACCGAGATTGTGGATTATCTTTCAGGAAAATCGGTAGTCCTGTTGGACGAAACCAAACAACTGTAATGCGGATATGTGACCGTTGGATTCAGGACGGACCGACGTGGTCGATCGCATCCACCTCAGTGCACCACTTCACGTGCGGACAGGTAAATTGTCCGCATGGCAGTGACGGATCTCTCAGTCACATCACGAACCACAGCACAGCACAGCACATTGAGTCTGTAACGCATCATTCAGTGTCTGCGCGTACCATTCGACGCCGTTTACAGCAGAGTGATCTGTCCGCAAGACGTCCATTGCTTAGTCTACCCTTGACGTAGAACCACATACCTCTCCGCCGTCATTGGTGCGATGAAAGATGGATGTGGGCGGCAGAATGGAATAAAGTTGTCTTTACTGACGAGTCACGCATCTGTCTGCAACACCACGATGGTCGGATTCGAGTCTGGAAACACCATGGAGAGAGGATGCTGAATAGCTGCATTATGCACCGCCACACTGGTCCTGCACCGGGTATTATGGTAGAGGGTGGTATTGGATATCACTCTCGCACTTCTCTAGTACGCATTGCCAGTACTTTAAAAAGCCAGCGCTACATCTCCGAGGTGTTGGAGTCAGTTGTCCTTCCTTATCTTCAGGGCTTGACCACAACCATATTTCAACAGGATAATGCGTGACCACACGTGGCACGCATTGTCCAAAGGTTCTTCGTCAATCACCAGATTGAATTGCTTCCCTGGCCGGCTCGCTCTCCGGATCTTTCAGCCGATAGAAAACATGTGGTCCATGGTTGCTCAACGATTTACCCAGATTACACCCCCAGCTGCCACACCAGATCAACTTTGGCAACGTGTTTAAGCTGCTTGATCTGCTGTACCCCAAGAACACATTCAAAGTCTCTTTGAATTAAGGCCGAGGCGTGTGTCAGCGGTGATCTGGCGGCTACTCTGGCTACTGATTCTGGCAGGAACCACACTTCACAGAAGTCTATAAATTTAATCATTTGATACTTGGGGTCAACATTTTATCTACAAAATAAATTTTGTTGTGCTATCTCTTGTCTTTTTAGGTGTTGCATTTACGGTGGCCAGCTGTGTAATATGTACACAAAATTGAAAAATATGTTTCATTCATAAAACTAAATAATAATCAATTAAAATGTTTTTAAATAATTAAAATGATTTCATATATATAAGTATAGGGTACTTTTCTTTTACATAGGAATTTTCAATAAAGCTAATACATTGGCTTGGCTTACAAAACTTGATTCCTGTTTTTAAAATATGTATTTTCTTCATAAAACTACTTAAAAATTACGAATTTTTTAAAAAAAAATATATATATAATTTTTGTCCAATTTTTAGTTGACTTGACATGTTTTGATGTAGATATTAAAAAATTAATAAAATATAGATTAAGCTGATGGCTCTTGCAGCTTGTTTAACACTTTCAACTCCGTCCCCTATAGCTCTAGGTATAGCTCTGTGAGCAAAAACACAATACATTGTATTGTAAAATTTGCGGTAAACAAATTTTTTTTAAAACACTCATAAATCAAATTCTTTTGAATTGGAGACGTTATTTTATTTGTTGAAATTGGTCGACGATATCAATACGTAAGTATACCTTTATTTTCTAAAAATATATAAATAAAATAAAGACTTGTCAGAGAGAGAGTGAACATTTTTATGTGCATTAATTTCACTGTTCAATAACTATACTATTCGCAACAGCAATTCGAACAAAATAAGTTAAAGTTATTTTTTATTTGCTAAAACAAACGGATGAAATAGAAAGGAATGATCCTTAAGAATTGTCGTCAAGTTACAGGATGAAAGAATTTAATCCCGTGTCTTAAGAGACTGCTAAAAATGCTTGATGACAGTTGTTGAGAAATCGGACTTAAGCCTTCCTAAGAAATCAGGAAATGTAATTCTTCATACTTACTCAGAGATTTCCTCCAGTTATCAATCTTATCCACGTGAACGGTTTTACAATTAATTTCTTTGCTTCGCTTTCAGATGAACTCTTAGAAAACTCTAAATTAAAATCTTAGTAAATCAATAGGTATTCCGAAATATAAAGATGTACAAATTAATTTTTTGTTAATGATTATGAAAGATAAAAAATTATCATAGCCTCAATTTCTTGTAATTTAAAATGTTGTTTATTTAATTATCAATAATTTATTTTTGGCTGGTTAATTACACAATATAAAACTCTTTAAATAATTGATTAGCGTTGTAACGGTTCTCTTCAGACCTTTCCACTTATCCTTGCAGGGGAAATATTTCTTATAAATTGTTTCATTTAAGAGCCTCTTTCTGTTAAGTAACTAGACTATGCAAAAAGCTGCAATTTAAAGTTAAATAAATTGTTCGCGAGAGAAAATAGCAGTTGATCGTGGTGACGTTGGATTCTAGAATAATTTATATATGCCTTCCATCAGGTATCATGGTTAGTTACTCTAACTGCTGTGTCGTAGAGCTTGGGTTCGTATTCCGGAGAAGGCATGGGTGTGGCGGCAGGGGGGGGCATTCTAAGCATTCGTTGATTCGCAAGTTCTCTCGAGAGGCTAGTGAAAGGGGAATAGGTGGCCCCTAACCTCAACCAGGGCTTTCTCCCTCAAACCTGGGGGTGGAGTGAAGCCAACTCATACTGTCACCTGTATGGTGTTCAAAGCTGCTTCTAACGGTAGAACCGACTTTGCCACGATGCATTTCTGAATCTGAAACCGTCGATCAGGTGGCATCGGTAACAACATAATTTATATTTGAATTGATAGTGTATCCAGAAAGAGGATTAATTCAGGAAATCAGACCAAGCATTTGTGTGTATAAATATCTTTTTAAAAATTTTTACATTAGGCTAAAACTGACTTGCTCTCTATTAGCTACAGCTAAAGTTGAAAGTACTTGAAAGATGAAAATGAAAAACTTGTTGATTTTTGGAGATACTTGTCGTTCCACTAACTTGTACGAACAATGCGTGTCATGAGTACGCGTCACTTAGTACCGCTGAAAACCCGCCGTATAGAGAAGAGAGATGCACATTAAATATACCGATACCTTCCTTTGGCGTGGTGTAGAAGTTAGGAAAGAGAAAATGAGCTCAAGGATCGTCCTCGTCACTTGACCATAGTTCAAAATTACAAGATTACTTGACCAAGTAAAGCTTTATAGAGCGACGTT
>BMAO01037932.1:0-27054 GCA_019973975.1 Trichonephila clavata | reverse complement strand
TTTTGCAGTTTTTATATTGTATCAATTTCTGTTAAGTTTTCCATCATTTTAACATATTTGCTGATTTATGGAATTTCTAACTTATGTGAACAACTAAAAACTTTGATTCATAATTTTGAATTATTATTATTTACTCTTTTTATATTATATTTTTATTTTATTTGTGCTTTGATTTGATGTAATTAACATTTTCCGTTCATCGACTTTCTAGCTTCTGCCGTGTAAAAGCTCGATTCTCCAATCACGTGAATGTAAAAATTTTATGCTTTGATTATTTATAATGTTTTAATAATACGTTTTAAAATTTCCAGGTATTTACTATTGTAGTAGATTTCATTATTTTTTTAGTTCCTGCTGGGTGATTGCCCACTTGGCGGATCTCGTGAGTGTAAAACTTTTTCTTGTCGTTAAATCGAAAGTTCTATTGATTGTTACGAAAAATTAGCGTAAATATATGAGGTGAATGTTTGGCTAAATTTTAAATGAGTGTGAGAATAATAATAGAAAATACAAATTTTCTGGAGTGTTCTTGTAAAAGAAGGTGCCCTGCTAGGATCCAACCAAAGGTAATAATGCTATTCTTAATAAGAAAATACATTTATTTAATTAAAGTAAGAAAAAAATCATTATTGGAATGTATTATCTATTGCAAAAATTTTTATACGAATCACATGTAAAGATCTACACAATATGTTTAGATTTAACTTTCCCTTAACCTTTTCCATATCATGAGTGAAATGTAGATTTAGATATTTAACACATTGCTAACATGTGAAGCTTCCTAGACATATAAAAGAAAAACTAGTTGTATAGAAATATCAAAAAGATTCTGTATTCCAATTATTAATGGAATATCTTGGTAGAATCACTCTTTATAAAGACTATTAAGGGATCAGTATAATATATTTTTCAAAGCATAATCAAGCATTTCAACTGGTTTATAAAACTTGTATAGAGTTCATTAAAGCTAATCTTGAAATGGGTATTGAAAAATCTTCAGTATTAGAATATGTATTCGGTTAATAGAAGTTTAATGTACTTGACTAATAAGGAATGCTTTACTCTGTTGCTCATGTAATTACTAATAAATTAAATACAGGAAATATATGTATTGTGTTTCAACATTCAGGGAGAAAGGGTGCCCAGTTAAAAATTAATTGCATGGAACAGCTTTAGTATCGCCCACCCATCCAATTTGGCGCAAATGTACTGAGCAAATGTTCCAATTGCATTACGGCCAATGATGACCAAACAGTTTCACATGCTTTAAAACATATTTCGGAATAGTTTTTGGCTTTGCAATTGGCACCTTCAATGCACTTGGAAGAAATGGTTAAATGATCTTGTTTTCCAATTTTGAAATGCGAAGGGAAATTTCTCTTTTGGAAGGAATAAGTTCAATAAGATGTAAACAAATAATGGAAAATTTTAAAATTGCATCGACTGATAAAAAGCCTGCTTTCAATAAATATTTTGATGATAATTATTGTAATTCAGCCTACTAATAGTATAAGTCACGTCATCTACTTCTGCATGCCAATACTGATAAAAATAATATTTGTTAATCTTTTCACAGTACATGAATGTCCAATTATTTTAAAATGAAAATTTAACTCTCAAGCAGATAGTTTGTGGAAAATACAGCATGACACATATTTAGCACATTATAGAATTTTAAATGATACTCTCCCCAGTTTATATCCTCACAACCTATTTCCATTTCAAAATGAATTAAAAATTCCTGAAAGATATTTATGACAGGCAACAAATTCTTGGTTTGTAAAATTGCAGACTAATGGAGATGTATTTTATGTAGTTAAAAAGATTATGGAAGCATTCAGAAAGAGGTTGTGGTGTGATCAATGCCATTACAGGTGTGTAAAATTATGTTCAGCTTGGTATACATGTGAATGCTCAGATAATCATGCACCATGTAAACATATTAAAGTTCATTCTTAAATTGTTTGAGAGATTCCATGTTGTTGAAAATGTTGAATATACTTCTTTCCATATCTCAGATAGAAAGTGTGGCGTGGGGTCTTCCGTCAAAGAAATATGCAATGACATAAGAAAAACCAGGAAACTGAACTTCTATTGTAGTATGAATTGTTTTTTGCAAGGTAAAATAGTTCAGGAACAATTGTCTCAACATGCAATTCAGTAAAAGAAAGGTAAAAAGTAATTACTAAAGAATTATTTACCTGATCCTCATGTACCTACCTCCCAATCAGCATTTAAACTAGCAGTAAATATTTAAGCCAACTATTAGGGATTTAAAAATAAAAAGAAAAACTCTGGGATGTTCTTTTTTTAGTTGTCAAGAAAGAAAACATTCAAGCTCAGTCTAGTCAGCATTACTCAATTCAAAAACTATTTGCAAAAAAACTTAACTGTATCTTAACACCTGATATATGCTTGTAGTGTTGTTTTATGTTTTCCAAGACATTTAGCTATGTTTTATGGGGTAAAGTTGTATTTTTTATATCAGATGAGGAGGTAAGTAATTATCAAAAATAACCAAATTTTTGTCACAAATGGCTTTATGACAGTATATTAGAAGCATATAATTTAAAAATCATGCAGGATAGAGATTCCATTGCAGTTGAATGTTACCACACAAATTTTGGAAAGTGATGGAATATGGTAATTTTTTATATCATTCATTCTTAATAAAATTTTAGGCAAAAAAAATTGATTTATACTTTGGAACATATAAATTTAGAAAATACATGTATACTTTTTGCAGGTAAGTGTTTAAATATAAAATATATAGAATCAGGTGATGTTAATGCTTGCTATCAATACAAGCAAAAGTATATACTAAAGTAAGTAATATGTTTTAACTTATGTGTAACAATTCTTTATAATAACTGATTCATCATTTCGATAATATTTGTGCTATTTGTTATACAGGAATAGACCTTGAAAATTTGCCTTGCCTATTTAGAAACAGGTATTTCATCCATATGTTATATTTCATGGGCGATGAGGAAATTGGTAGTGAAAGTAATGATATAATGTGATTGCCTTTTTTATGGTATAGATGTACTAATAAGGATTTATTTTTATTTTTTGTCCAGTAATGGACCAGTTTTTGATATACTATTTGTTTTATAAATACTTTAACTATTTAAAGTTTTTCAGGTTCCTTTATATGTGTTCTGTGTATCAACCAGAGATGAATGAAGTAAATATTCTTACATCACTGAGAGTCTTGAATGACTTTTTGATCTTAAAGAGTGCTAGATGGGATTTTCAGCTGTGGTGACATATACATTATAATTGCATCACAGTTGAGAAAGACTTTCTAAAGCATTAAAAATTGTGTAGTGTAATTAATTAGTAAGTAATATTTATATGATGGGAAATGCAATATAAGTTAATATTTTATTTAGTTTTAAAAGCAATCAATTGTCTACTTTTTTTAAGACTGTCAACAATATTAGTTACACAACACTTTTTAATACAGTAGGTATAATTCAAAACCATTTGAAAAATACAATGGTTTGTGCAGTAAAGTAGCTTAAAAGGTGGTGCATTCAGTCTTATGTCAAAGCGGTACAAGTAATAAATTTTTCTTAAATCAAAAAACCTTGTATAGTTGATTTTTCATAATTTTTACAAGTTCCATAAGTAAACAATCATTGGTTGCATAGTTATTTATATTAAAATGTTAACATTTACATGCAACATAAATACATTTAAGAAAAAAACGTTTAACAGTACATGTTTCGTAAAGAAAATTGGGAAACTGTATTTCTTTTTTAAAAAAAGGTATAAAGTATTCATTCAGTTTTGAAATCCTAGAAATATTATGCAAGTCAATTATTTCTTTGCTACTTTCCATTATAAATTATTGTTGTAGCTAAGTTCATCAAAATCGTTTCCTTCAACCACATAAATTATACTAGAATCCTAAGAGGGTTTTCAGACAAAAATATAACTTAGTTCTTGGTTTTGCTAGTTATTTTTATAATGCTTGATACTCAGCTTAACAAATATTAATTTTTTTAAATACTATTAATACTTCAATATTTTCGCGATTTATACTTTTGTATTACTATTTAAAAATAATTGTCCGGATGTGCTAACTTTTGAAGACTTTCAGAAATATATAAAACCAGGGCCGATCCTAGGGTATCGACCGCCCTCGTGCAAACACCTAATGTGCCGCCCCCCTAGAGAAATTTTCATATATTTTGACTAATACTTAATGTTGACGTTAAAAACTCATCTACTTATATAAGAATAAAAAATAATAATAACTCAAATAAAGAAGTGCAAAACTTTATTTTTTGGCGAGGTAATGAGTTATAATAGCGACATAATATACTTTATCAAAATAATAAACTAACAAAAATATTACCTTTAAAATAAAAACATATATTTTATAATTATAATTGCAAAACAACAGAATTTACTCAGAAAATACGATCTAATAAAAATAAATGCTAAGGCATAAATCTCGTGTGTCAGTCCTTCTACAAAGACTAAGTAATAAATTATACTGTAAAATCCAGTGTATAACGCACACTTTTTTAACACAAAAAATAAGATGGAAATGTACGGGTGCGCGTTGTACGCTGGGTATAAAAATGAGAGCTTTAAAAATACAAAAAGATGAGCATAGAAAAAATCAGACTTTTACATCTATCGAAATACTGTTTCTGTGAAAGAAATAACATTCCTTATGAACTTAAAGGGTTGTAATTCTAAAAGTACACCATTTTTTACTAAAGCTTGGAATAATACCTTGAATAAAGGACTTTAAAACATATAAGAGAATTGCGCACGTGCGGTTCAGGTTTCTTCGCAAAAAAGGTGTGCGTGTTATACGCGGTGAATATACCTAAAAACTAACAATTGCAGCTAGAAAGTATATGGGCGCATTATACGTCGGATATTACTGTAACTATAAAATAACTTTTCTGGCTTTCTGAGAAGCAAATTTGTTAATAGTTTCGGTTAAATAAATTTTTGCAGAGATTTCTGATTCAATTGAGATTATGGCCAAATCTGAAAGCCTTTTTCGTGTCATACTATTTCTCAAGTAATTTTTAATGATTTTAATTTACTTAAACTTCTTTCACCTGAAGCTACAGAAACAGGTAAAGTTAAAAAAATTCTTATTGCTTGAGCAAAATTTGGAAAAAAAATATAATTTTTCACTATAATTTCTAATATCTCAGTTGGCTGTTTTTTACCAGGAAAAATATCGTTGAATGAAGTTATTTCATGATAGAGCTGTATGCCATCTATATATCTTTCACAATACTTACTTCTTCCTGTACTTGTAACTTAATATCTAAATCCATACAGGCTTTCATGAGATCATCATTAGAAATGTTGTGAAACTCATACAGGAAGCAAAATATTGAATTACACTCAGATAAAAAGGTAAATCTTTCATTTACTGAAGAGATCGTGTGATCAAGAATTGCAAAATAGAAATTAGTCTTGAATTGCTGAAAGGGATTTAAAACTGGCTCATTACAGGCCTCGCGTAATCAAATAAACGCACCTTTACTTTAGCTTTGAGATGGGAAATTTGGGATAAATACCTAAATCTGTAGCAAGTGTTGCTGCTGAATCAACAAATATTTTTAAATTATCGTCAGATCTTTGGAAAATTAAATATTTTTTAAGATTATCTAAGCCTTGTATGCATTCCGCGATGTTTAATTTAGGATTTTGAAGCATTTTACTCAATACATCAATTCTTGATAATAAATCATGCCAAATTAAAGTTGAACATAAAAATTTAAATGTTTCAAGACTTTTAATTATTGAGTGTAAGAATATGGATTATTCATTAAAAAATACCCATTCCTGTTAACAAATTACATAAAATAAATTATTTGTAGCACTCTTCAAGGTCTTCGTAAAAATAAAAACCTCAAAAAAAAAAAACCCTGTTTAGTTACCTAATTTTGTAAGAAAATCCTATTTTAAAAAATTTAATTTAAAGTTTCAATTTTTAAACATTTCGTACTTATTTCCGAAACAAATCATCAGGACATATGCTTATATGTGAGTTTTCTTTTTTAAATTAGCTTGACAATATGCCCAAATTTTTTCTACTCTTTTAGGAAACACCCTGTGAAACATTTCATTCAGTCATAAAATTAATAAAGAGCTTTTATAGAAGGCATTATCCTCTAAAATGTGAAACAGAAACCGGGGACAGGAGTTAGTGAACATTATATCAAAGGATCAAAAGAATAAAATAACAGTTTTGTACTTATCACAGATAATACACTACAGTTCTGATTTAAACAAAAATCAACGGCAGCACCTTTTACTAAAACTTAATAACTACTTACACTTATCTTGATCGTGTTACCACCAATATTAGTGTATGTTAAATCAAAATTGAATGAACATATTGAAATAAGAATGGTTTTTTGTATTTTTCCTTATATATATACTGGTCAAGTTGCAGAAAAAAAGCCGATGCCGCATACCTTTAACTTTGTCGAGATAGTGCAGGCTTCTAAGGATGCTTTTGCCATGTCATTAACGATCAAATTTAAAGAGTGGCTACTACATGACAAGAAGATTGTGGATTGAACCCCTGATTTATATTGGCTCCGTTATCCTAGGCCTGCCCTCCGCATATCTAGCAAATTTAGCCCTAATTTTTGAAGTTTCTCAGCTGTTAAATCTGAAAGTTCTTTTCCAATCAATCTTTTAACTGGAAGGAAACCTAAAAAATTCTTTTATTCTAACGGTAACTTCATTAAGATAAGATTTCTCACTACATACATATCTTACCAGAAATGTCATTTGTTCGATCTTACTAAAACCAGAGGCGCAATATAAAATTATCTAATAACATTTGGCTTGTTCATTTTTATGAACAATATGTAGTTTAAAATTCTCATGTAGAAGAGAAATTATTTCGTTCTGAGTATTTTTCCCTAGATAGTGTATTTAGCTTCTTCCCTTTTTAGCACTCTTCGAGGATGCTCCTCTATTACTGGATCAAATTTAGCAAGTAATTGAATTATTTGTAAAGCATTACCATTATATATTGGAATTAAATTTGTTCAAATTTGCAATATGTAAGTGTGACAAATTTAATTTGTTACACTTACCCCGAAGGGCTAAACAATTTTGAGCCAGTACCTTTAACGTTGCTACAATACGTAGATGCAAATCACACCAATAATCGCAATAGTAAGTCTTTTCGAGTCACTGTCAATTGTTTTAGAGCATTGTAATCGCTGACTGAATTCAATCTAAGACTTCTGGTTTTGATTATAGTTTTTTGATGTTTCGTGTTCTTTTAAAATATCTGCGTGATGTTTCCAACTTTTAAAATATTCCATGGAAAGAGAACTAATAACACGGACAAAAAGTTTGCTTCAAAAACAATATGCACAGTTTTTTTGTAATGGATTAACGATTTAAGCATAACCTTTTCACCGTTTTGGAAAATTTTAGTATAACAATATGAGCTAAATGTTCGACCGGCGTCGTCATAAGAAAAATTATACTTTGTCAATGGCTTATAGAGGGTCCTTCTTTTACTAAAAAAACATCTATTGGCGTCTGATTGAATAGCTGGCCAGGTTCCTAGATCTGAACTAAATATCATTGTTAGAGTATTGTGATTTTAGGATTTTTTTGGAGGAGTTCCTACAACAGCAGTGTAACCGCGGTAGCCTAGTGGTCAAGGTATCGGATCGTGGCTGGCATGTCACGAGTTCGAGCCCAGTATCACTAAAAACTCGCTGTGTAGAGGAGCGATGCAAGTTAAATCTGTCGAGAACTCAAAGGTCCTCCCTTTGGTGTGTGATAGTTAGGAGAGGAGGTGCCACCTCAGGTGTCGTCCTCGTCACTTAACCATGTTTCAAAATGACGAGGTCCAACGCCAAAAGCCCTCGTGTAGCTGAACAGTGTGACGTTAATATTCACTCACTCACCCTACAACAGCAGTGCCACTATCTATTCTGTTTATTTGATCCGCAACATCCTAATCATGAAAGTCTTAATCTGATTCTATCCTGCTTTCCTTTTTTTCTAGTGTCTTGTAAGTAATTCAGTAAACTTTCAGCCTGTTTTTTAAAATGGGCTTGTTTTTCGAGTCTTATTCTTTTATAATGGGCACCTGTTAGTTTCTTTACGCCCTTCCTCGGACATTCTAAAATTTTCAACAACATATATATCAATTAAGTTGGGAAAGTATAAAATAATTGATAAATTGGCTTTGCTTTCATACAAAAATATTTTAATTCATCAAAAATTGACTCATTTGAATTAAAATTCAATATATTTGAGATTTTCCAAAATCTTATCGTAAATTTAAAACAGAGAATAAAAAAGTCATATTTTACTTTCGTTGAAACACTCTTTCTTTTAATTTATGTTTAATGCATTGTGACGTTCCCGCAACACAGCTGTGATTCGGCTTCTTTGTGGGTATGGTCACCCTACGTGAAATTTACACCTGCACCCTTAAAAATATTGCCCTCAACCGGATGTAATTCGAAGCTAAAGACACGGGAACCGCTGTCATCCCCGAAGCCTAGAGAGGGCAGGGGGAGAGAAAGAGATGGTCTGAAAATTTCACCGAAGACGAACGCCAGAAACTCCTCCCTCACAAAATAACAGAACTGGACTCTCATAATCTAATTACTAAGTTAATTTCAATGTAAATCTGTAAATTATAGCTGTGGCGTAATTAAACTTAAAATTTAAATTAACCAATATCACGTTACCTTGATTTATTCAAACGTAAGATTTTTCAAAATTAAAATTATTAAGTCTGAATTTTTTAATTATTCTCCCACATATACATCTGTACATAGCACGCACAGAAGATAGAAGGGATTTATATAAATTTAAATCTATAAAAATATAATGTTCTATTTATACTGCTCCTACAGAAAAAATACACTTTCCTTTTTCTTATTAATATAACACTAGAAATTTATAATCATAATAAATACCAAAATTAACACTTATAAAAATACTCAAAAAGACAACAATATTTAAAATAATAATATGAAATACATTATATTTCTCATTCGAACAAAATTCCGTCTTTCAGCTTCTGCAAAATTACGCGGACCGTCCCCAATAGCCCTCGTGTAGCTAAACAGTGGGACGTTAAGATTCACTCACTCACTCATTCAGCTTCTGCAAAGAATGTCATTTCGAAATATTTTTAATAACATTTAAATCTTAACACATGTAGTCTCATTTGAAAATAAATTTATAATAATTAAATAATGGTGCTAAATTTATTTTTTATTGAGAAAAAGAAGGAAACACATTTAAATAACTCACCTATTATTGACCTAATTCCCAAACTTTAAATATTCTGAAAGAATTTTTAAGAAATGCCTTTTAGATATTTCTATCAGCAATAATGCAATTACTTTAAAAATATACCATAATTACAAAATAATATTATTAAACTTCTTTTGTATAAAGAGAGAGAGAGAGAAAAACCCATCTAAAAACACATTTGTTATATTGACTTAACTTGATGATTCAGAAAAATGATTCATGATGAAAAATTCAGAAGAAAAAAATCAAAATTTACAATAAACAAGACAAATGAAGCAAATTTTTTTTAATACTGAGAACAGTTATGAAGATTGTGCAATGTCTAGTTCCGAAAGTGGAAGCTCTCTTAAGAAAAAAAGGTTGCGTCAACAATATTATTTGGATTTCATTCAAAGATAAAATTTTATGATTCATATACTCTTCAGTATAACTATGGGTACATATACAAAATAATTCCATTGATATTAAAATAAGCTAGTTTTCTTTTAGTTCAGTGGACTTTTCAGTTAAAATCGTTATTCACTTACGTGAATTTATTTTTTACGCAATTTATATATGTATATAAACCAAAAGATATTTTATTAAACTAAATATATTATTTTTATAATCCGCTTTTTCATAAAAGTAAATACAATAAAATATTCTTTAACACTTAACTTAATATGGTAAAAATATAATAGTACCTCCAAATAAGGAACCTACACAATATGTCTTAATTCCAGAAATTTAAACCCACAAGACCAGACATTATGTATTTTATCCTTTAATGCTAAGCAAATTAAAATAATTAGAAATTCAGTATATCTTTCTTTAAATAAATTATGTCCAAATAAGTACATTAGTCACAGGTTTTTTTTCTTCTTAATTTTGAATTTAATGAAAAGTTAAAATTCTTAGTTGAAAAAGTTTTATTAATGAATAAATGTTTGAAATCAGCAGTAAAATCTTGTATTTACAGAAAGTTACGGAAAATACTCTATTGTACGGATCTTTTTGAAAGCCTTAGCATTGTGTCAGCCTAGGCACGCGTTTTTATTTTTATGTAAATCCAAAGAAAACGCGAGTCCATGAGGTATACAATAGCTTTATTATACATTCTGTTTTGTCTATAAATAGAAGCGTCAAACATACAGTGTTGTACTCCCCCCCCCTTATTAAGTTACATTGATTTATTAGGCTAACACTTTATTTGATTTATTTATATATAAAGAAAAACACAAGCTACTACTCTCTCTTGTCTTTGAGATCCTAAAATTTTACCCCAAAAAAAATCATTTATTTTTCTTTTAACTTATCTTTGAATTATTTTTTTAGTTTCACTTTAATTGAATGTCCCTAAGTGAGAGGTAAATAGATAAGGTCCATATTCTAAGAGAACGATATCAACATTAAATGAGCCTATTTCAAAGTGTATCTTACAGGAGGTACTACAGAATGTGTGTATTTTAATGTATACCTTAAAAAAAATAATAATTCAAAATTAAAAACATAATTACCTGTTGCTATTTCATACGATCTAAATGAAAGAGATGGATTTGTGTCTTCTTCGAAAAGGAGTCTGTTGATAGCAACGATCACAAGTCAAGTAACTTTACTCAAGAGTAAAATAAAACATCTCCAGTTGCGCTAGATATCTTCCAAAAATTCTAATTGCCTCTGTCCCCTTTAAGTTAGCTGACACCGGACATTCTGTGTTGTGTGGGGGAAGAATGTCCATTCTGACCTCACTCCCGATGGGGAGAGAGTGACATAAGAAAATAAGAGAAAGCGTATCAAATTTCCTGATTTAACATACACATCAGCTTTGAACCATTCAAGGTTCAACACATAAGAAAACAGACATCAAACGTATACAGTACGAAATAAATAAATAAGTACTTAACATATAATACCAAATTCACAATACTAAATACAAATACATAACTGGACATCGCAAAAAAGATAAATCAAATACATATTTAACAATAAATTCTATCAGTAAGCCAATAAAATATTTAAATGTGCTTGTAAATGCAAGTAATTTTTCCCACCAAGACACATTTATAAACAAGAAAGTGTGAACGATAACGTTTTAGCAGACGTAATTTTTAATTGTACATAAAAATGAAATATTAAAGAACTGCAATTTGCCGAACGCTGCTCTAAAAGAAATATTCTGTTTTGTGCACATTTGAGTCATCCTTAAAGTAGTAATACCATAAGTAAAACAAGATAATTACCGTTTTCCCCTTTATATCAAGCCAGTGAAAATCATACTAAGATAAGCGTATCTATACTTGTATCCCGAGGCCGGGTGCCAATTTACTTGCTACAACAAATCGCCCCCTAGTACAATTTTACAAAAGATAAAGTCTTTTTTACAAATGTGTGATACCGTCCTTTTTATAAAAGATATAGTCACTTTTACAAAAAATGTAGTAGTTACAAATTTTATTAGTAGCGGTCGGCATTTCAATTTAGTCTATAAAATGATTATGTGTTCCAGGTTTCTAAAGCATGAATAATAATATTTCAGAAAATATTTTCATACAAATTTTTTTGAAACAAAAAAAAAATTTACTTTTTAAATTCGGTCCAAATGCCGCCCCGGACATGGGTCCAGTTTTCCCAGCCCTTGCTGCTAACGTAGAAAAATAGTGAACACGGTAGCGGGCTAAGTGGATCAGGTGATATGAAATTATTTTTCAACTAGGAGATGGAGAATACATAAAAGTGGGCATATATATATATATATATATATATATATATAATCATGATTAGTTTTAATATGTATTTTTAGTGCTATGTTGTGAATATCTTGATTTGCCTATTTGATTATATGCTGTCGTGTAACATTTAGGGTTTTAAGAAAATGCATAAAACCCGCATTTTTTTAACTATAGTACTAAAGTACCATTAAGTACATACAACATAAAAATGAAATTAAGAATTTCGCTAACATTAATAATACTAGATGAAGTGTTTTCCTAGCAGGCATTGCCAATAAAAATAATTTGATCAAAAGAAGCTGCAAGATTTTTTCTCAAATAACTTGATACCAAGTAAAGCAACAAGAAACTGCCTTTTAATAGAGGTACAACATTTACACTAAAAAGGAAATTGGGCATTGTTTATAAGCGTTGTAAAACCATTGACACAAAAATCACTTCTTTCAACTATTTTGTTTTTCAAAATTGTAAAGCTATTATTAAATTGAAAACTTTTAACTTGCCTAAATGCATATTGAATTTACACACTCGTGTCTTAGGTCTTGAGATGCCTTTGTTAAGCATCGGTCCAATGCACCACTAGTTCCACTGATAAACAAAAAAATACTTTATCTATTGCGGTATTGCCGGCTCTGCCTCGAATTTTAATTATGAAATGGAGGATATGTATAAAGAGTAGGCATTAATGGAGAATGGACTAGTGAACTCTACACTAACTCTAGATTTCTTGAACTATGTTATGCTATCGGGAAATCCTGACTTATGTAGATTTTTCAACAACTATTCAACATATTTATTCGATTTTTTTTAAAAATTATTTTGAGAAATTCGCAAAAAATTTTGTTTGATCTATAGAGTTATAGGCGGCCTGCGGCCGCCCCTTGTATTGGCCGCCCTCGTGCGGTGCACGCGCTGCACACCTGCTAGGATCGGCCCTGTATAAAACCTGCAGCTAATTGATGAATTGAGGCTTCACATAACAAATAGCGATCTTACATCGATAGATTAAATCAGTCGCATTAAGGTGGACTTCTAAATGTACTGAAAAGGTCAGGGTACTTTAACTTAATGAAATCACATTATTTGGATATGAAACTTTTGTTGAGAACGTAAATTACGCATATAAATCCACCTTGAAATGTAAAAATGTCAGAAATGGTCTAGAAAATTTTAAAATTACGAAAAATACATATATCTTTGCTTCCAAAATGCTCGGACGCCATGTTTGGCAAGCTTTAGTGTAATGACTGCAGATGGCGCCACGTGTATGCAATCTACTTACAAAACTTTTAAAACATTACTTTAGAAGAAAATTGAGCATAAACTGCTTAAATACACATTAAGAATACTTTATTTTACGAAAAAGAATATTTTGCTACATGAATAATGATTTTAATCACTTCAGAAACACTAATTCTGCTTTTTTTATATGAAAGGGGGAGGAGGTAAGAGAATTAAAGTAACCCTAGACTACGTCGTGAGATGACGTCATTGTTGTCCCTCTTCGTTGGAATGAAAGAAGGAAGTTCTGACAATTTGTTTCCAAGATAAAACGGTCAAGTGACCTTGAGATAAGGTTGACGAGGGTGGGGGGAAACATGAACAGGATAGCTCTTTATTTCAGGGGGAGGCGATTGGAATCTATTTTGGGACTGACAGGGGGTTATTGTGGGGTGTATACTTTCTTAGTGAGTGAAACATTTGTAGAATTGTCATTTCAACCAGACTGAAAGCTCTTCTGCAGGGAGTGGTCAATGGATGCTATGCACCGGGGCCCTAAAATAATCAAGAATAAAAAAAATATACTCTTGCATATGAAAACTTTACAATACTCCTATTGATGTCAATATGGCGAGTTGTAAAATTTATCAAAAACATTATTATTATGGATATCTAAAATTCGACAATCTTCAAAATAATTCTTGATGTTACGAAAGTTTAGTTTTTGTTATTCGATTTGGGAAGCTCCCAAGAATCCCTACCTCAACTGGACTTTTTAGAAAATATAATTTAGAGAAGTGGACTTATATTAATAAAGTAGCGAAATTTTTATGAAGAAGCCTGGTTGTTATTTCAATAGTAACTCTAAAAATAATGTGAATGTTTCAAAAATCTTAATTCAGGCTCTGTAAAGAAAAATCCTAACTATATATACATAGAAAAAATATTACATAGAGGTATTTTCCATGAAAAGAGAATGTTTTGAAAATGTAATTTTTCTTCATGTTTTTGCTATAAAATTACATTTAAATAGTTTTAATGTAATGGAATATAATGGAAAATTTTAATCGAATTGTTAAATAATTACTACTTTGTGCTAATGGATCACATAAGCAGAATAAAAAATTCGTAAAATAGAGAATTATGCACAGATCTCAAAAATAAGTTATTTTTGTATTTGGAAAGGAAGTCCTTTCCGAAATTAAAGCAGCTACGTACAAATGGACTGCACTCTTAAAATTTCCCATTTGGAAAAAAATTCAATCAATATTAGATATGTAAATTTTGGAGATGAAAGATTAACTATAAATGAGAATTTTTACAGGGTTTATTAAAGTAATTTATGTGCCTGGAGCAGGATTAGCAAAAGAAAGAAAGAGAGATTAGTGTCACTCTATAAAGCAACAAGAGGGCTATTGATCACAAACCACGTAATGTTCAACCTCGGTCGAGTAACGAGAATGACACCTGAGCTGGCATCCCTCTTTCCTAACTACCACATAAATGGGAGGAATGGCCTCATCTACACGGAGGGTTTTTAGTGGCAACAGGATTTGAGCCCATGACACTCCAGACATGAACTCGTGACCATAACCACTAAGCTACTGCGCCCACCAGGAATAGCAAAAATTCTATTGAAAAGGTTAAGGGAGTCTGATAACCAATCAGTTTTTAATATATTTGAAGTTTTCTGAGATTTGACAATCTCAATATTCGACAGTTTAGAGAGAGTGATTAGTTTAGCAATCATTTTAAAGCATTTTTCCATTCTTAAAAATTTAATTAAAAACTGGAAGGAGGTACCGCCCCCTCCCTTATGTGCCTAATGGCGGACCAACTCCCATTGTACAAATTATGCAACTCTATCACAGCTCAAATTGTAAAACTGTAATTTCCTTGTATTATGTAGTTCATACGGTTTTTTCTTCATAATTGGCTGTAAAATTTATAACACATCGTCACGTTTAACTATTTTTGCACATTCATGCAAAGCCTCCCTATCATAAATGTAAATTTGTCCAAACTGTGAGTTTGCTCCATTCTGTAAAAAAGATGTAGTTTCTTTTGTTAACTTCACCTTAAAAAAAAAAACTTGAAATGAATTTATTACAGCATCATGAAAATTTTTTTGTATATAAAGAGAGATATTTGGGAGAATAATCGGTTCGTTCAGTGAAATGGCTATTAACTCTTACTTTTACTACTAAAATCGTTTCTGTTCAGTTATGTTTCGAGGTTTTTAATTTTTAAAGAGCAATATTTGTGTTTTTACACATAGTTAAAAACCTTAGAAGCTTTTTTTGCTTTAATTAATTTTTTCCTATTGAGAAATTGCCGGGCTCAAAACATTCTTGTGTTACTAAAAGACAATATTTGGAAGAGGTGGAATACTACTGAAAATTATATGACTTAAAATCAGCCTTTTTTCAGCTGATACTACAATGAGACTTTATTGAGTTCAAGTATTCCGTATACAAGTATTACAAATATAACTGAATTTATCTATGATATTTCAAAATGTATTATAACACTATAGTAAAATGATTTCAAGTCATGTAATAAAAATCAAACTTTTTAAATTGCACCGACTTAAAACTGAGAAAAAATTAGATGTTATACGTACATACCTGGGGGTTTCTAATTTCAGTTTGTATCATTATTATTTTTATAAGTGTTTCAAAACTTTTATGAAAGCATCATGATAAGATTAGGCTGAGTAATCTCTGTCATCGTATATATATATAACAAATGCTATCAATTTTATGTAAAACATATTTTAAATATAAAAAAAAAATATATATGAGTATTGAAAACACTGGCGGAGCTGGTCCTGAGTGGACCCTGTATCATCCTTGAGGGCACTCTCTAAGGCAGGCATGTCAAACACGCGGCACGCGGGCCACATGCGGCCCGCCAATACCTAGGTTGCGGCCCGCGGAGACATTTTACAAAATTTTAACTGTCAATATATATTTAAGGTGTTTTTTTTTATTTTAAAATTTCTTTCTGGTAAACCTTTTTTAAAAAATTTACAATATATTCACCTGCTATCTATTCTTGTTTTTTTAAAAAATTCTATTTAATTATAAAAATAGCCTTTAAATGAAAATTATTTTCAATATTTTATTGAAATTTTTTCATTTAATTTCACTGCAATAAACAAATTCTTATTAAATTCTTAAATGCACTTTTGCATATTATTTGCTATATATCGCACTACGATTCATCGTGTGTGAAACTTTTTTTTTCTCTTTGAAGTTGTGCCGAAATATTGGCCACTCGAGGGCGCTGCTGTGCGCACCTCAGTATCTAAAATGTAAATATTGTTAGTGTGTAACTTGTTTTGTAGAATGTAGGCCGCATGACGGCAAGTTCAGTCATATTAAATATTACTATATTCAAAATTGTGTTCGTTGAATAATATGGACTGATCAATTTCTATGGATACTGCACACTCATTCGTTTCATTCGCTAAGAACATTTCGTTTAGGTTCTTAATTCTTTACATTGGTGCATCGGCCGGGAATACGTTTCGCTGCATGTTGGGGTGAGTACTTTCGTTTAGTCTCACTTTGAATTTGATATTCGTTTAGTTAGTTTATTTTATCATATTTGAAATTTAGTTTATTCGTAACTGTCGGTATTTGGAAGGTTGCTCTGGTATAGTTTTGTTTACTTGTATACAGATTGTTAAACTGGATTTTGTTTGAATGTGTTGAAATTTATACTAAGTTGGATTTAGAATTGGTGTTATTATTTGTATATTTGTTTTGAAATTATAGTGTTTTGTTTAAAATGGATGCAGCAAATCAGGCTTTATTAGAAAGAGCAAAAAGGGCTCGATCTGTTTCGAGGTCCCTCGTGACGAAACAAATTAATAAATTAGAAAACGAAATAAACAATTCAGCCGATAAAACAACAGTGCATGAGATTTACGTGCAATTAATTTCTAAATATGAGGAGATGAGTACACTCGATAAGGAAGTTGAGAGTTTAATAAATATTGAAAGTCTAGAAGACGAAATATTAACTCGCGAAGAATATCGAGATAAATTCATAATATGGAAAATCCGTGCTGAACGTTACATAGGAACAGTTTCGAGCATTACATTTCAAAATTCGGTCGAAAATCAACCGCAAAACGTAACTCCTTTAAATAATACAGTTAGTTCCGTTTTAACAAATCAACCGCGTTTACCTAAGCTCACATTAGAATCTTTTTCGGGCAAGGATATCAGTAGTTTCCCCAGTTTTTGGGCTAGATTTAAATCCGCAGTGGATGATAATTCGAATTTAAATGATGTGGACAAATTTTGCTATTTGAAATCGGTTGTCACATCTGATGCAGAATTGGCTATTCGAGGTTTAACACTAACACCGGAAAATTATGCCAAAGCAGTTAAAATTTTAGAAGATAGATTCGGGCGTAAAGAACTAATTGTAGATTATCATATGAATCGTTTGTTAAATTTGTCCCCTGTCCGTAAATCGTTTGATGTAATCGCGTTAAGAAAGCTATATGATCAATTAGAAATAAACATTAGGGGACTCGAATCCCTTGAAATCTTCCCCGATTCTTACAGTTGTCTACTGTTTCCGATAATAATGAAAGCTATTCCCCCTGATTTGGCATTAGAATATAATAAAAAACATAATGAAAACCAATCCAAAGTCACTGACCTAACTGCATATTTGCGCGGCGAAGTTGAAAGTCGCGAACGAACGGAACTTTTGTTAAAACCACATGGCTCCCACTCGTATCCCAATAAATATTCGGAAAGAGCACCACCGATCTCTCCGCAGCCAAATCGAAAGGGTCAAGGTCATTCGCGATTCTACCCTTCTCATAAATCGGGGGTGAGAGCATCTGCGAACGAATTGCTTTCGGCTGCAGTTTCGAATTGTTTATTTTGTTCCGAAGATACTCATGCATCTGATATGTGTGAGAATCTATGCGTTCAGGAAAAGAGAGCCAAATTAATAAAGGAAGGGAGGTGTTTTTTGTGTTGTTATACTTGTTGCCATGTTAAAAAGTGCAAAAAAGAGGTTTGCTCGTATTGTAAAGGTCGTCACACTCGTGCTATTTGTTTTAAGCTGGAAAATTCTTTAAAACAAAATTCGCATATAGATTTAGAGAAAGGGAAAGTTGACGTGAAACCAACGTCTTCAAATTCTGTTCTTCATAATAGAGGTGGAGTTTTATTGCAGTGTGTAAAGGCAGAAGTAATCGGTCATATTTCCTCGGATAAAATATTTTGTCTTTTTGTTAATGGAAGTGAGAAATCTTTTATTAAGAAAAATGTTTCTCGGAGGTTGGGGTTGAAAAAGGTAGGTTCGGAAAGGCTAAATATTTTTTCGTTGGATGTAAAACTCCTAAAAAACAAACTTGTAGCAAGGTCGAGGTTAGATTAAGGAATATATTAAACGGAGAAGTAACTGTAATTGAGGCATTGGAAATTGAGGAAATTTCAAAGGCAACACTTAGCCTGCCTAGCCCAGATGTATGGACAGAAATGGAGACAAAGGGATTCAGACTAACATTCAATTGTAGTGAATCTTCTGAGAACTGTGAAATTTCATTGTTAATAGGTTCCGATTTTTATTGGTCTTTAACACATCGGATAAAAAGACTTGATTCGTCATTGGTTGTAGTAGAAACTAGTTTAGGATGGTCTCTTCAGGGAAAGTGTGATGAGCAGAGTGATTGTACTTCGGTACATTTGATTCACAGTGAAGAGGAATCGATTTCAGCTGAGCTAAGGAGATTCTGGGAGATAGAAAGTTTAGGAATACGTGACAATGATTCGGTGTCTTTAGGTAATGGAGATGAAGAGATACTTAGTGAATTTGATAAATCAGTTTGTTTTGTAGATGGTCGATATCGTGTTAGTTTGCCATGGAAACCAGGAATGAGAGAGGTTTTACAGAATAATAAAACTGTTGCACGTAAACGTTTTGAGGGGTTGGTCCGTAGGTTTAAATGTGATCACGAGTTGTTCTGTGAGTATAGAGATGTAATCGATAACTATATGTTAGGGAAGGTATTGTTGGTCGTACTTCTTGTGGTTCTTTATCGGATAGTCAGAGATTTTACCTACCCCATCATGCGGTGATACGTAGCGACAAAACCACAAGCCGTCTTCGCATTGTGTTTGATGGTTCGGCTCACGAAGACGGACATTCATCGTTGAACCAAAGTTTATATACGGGACCAAATTTGCACCCAAATATGTTAGAACTTCTCTTACGGTTCCGAAAAAACCCTGTAGCCTTTACAGCTGATGTAAAATCGGCTTTTCTTCAAATTGAATTGGACCTTCGTGATCGAGAATTTACACGTTTCTTCTGGACTGATAATTTGAATAACAATCCATACGTTCTAAATTTCACGAGAGTCCTTTTTGGACTTAGACCTAGTCCATACCTTCTCGCAGCAACTTTAAAACATCATTTTAAGAAGTACAAAGAACAATATCCTCATACATTTGACTTGCTAAATAGCTCCATTTATGTTGATGACTTCATTTGTGGTAGAAATGATGTTCCGGACGCTCTACGTACTACCTTGGAGTGTTTGCAAATATTCAGTGACGCGAGCATGTTGTTGCGCAAATGGAGAACTAATTCAAAACAACTTGATTTGTTATGGCAGCAAGAAGGTGTCGAAACAGAATTCTCTGAAACTAGTGCCACCGATCTTAAACCACCGATTAAGGTTTTAGGACTCGCTTGGGATTCAGAAAAGGATTTAATTTATTTCGATCCAAATGATTTATTGAAATTTATGTCACGTAAAACAGAGTCTAAGAGATTTATTCTGAGTGTGGTTGGTCGCATCTTCGACCCCATTGGAATTCTTGGCCCATTCGTTATCAAATTGAAGTGTCTTCTTCAAGATCTTTGGACTCTAGAGTAGACTGGGACTCTGAACTTCCCCCAAAGCTACGACACAAGTGGCAGCAGTGGAGTAGCGAAGCTGAGGGCTTGACTGAGATAAAAAATACCACGGTTCTATTTAGGGGACGTAGATCAAGAATTATCAAGTGTTGATATACATTGTTTCTCAGACGCGAGCAAGTCAGCCTATGGAACAATACTATACTTGCGATTTGTTACTTGCAATAACAAAATCGAAACGGGTTTCATTTGCTCAAAAAGTCGTGTGGCACCTTTGAAATCATTGACGCTTCCTCGTCTTGAACTGACAGCAGCCCTATTGTCAGCTAGGTTGGCCAAACAGGTGTCATCATGTCTAAAGTTTAATGCCAATATATATTATTGGACTGATTCTCTCATTTCGTACTACTGGATATGTGGCGATTCTTCAGCATTCAAACCGTACATTAAAAATCGTGTTCAAGAGATACAGTTGCTCTCTGATCCGAGCCAGTGGGGACACTGTCCAGGAAAGGACAATCCTGCAGATCTCATTTCGCGTGGTACATCTCCCGTCAAATTAGCACAGAATGAGCTGTGGTGGCACGGCCCACCTTGGCTTAAACTAGCACCCGATCATTGGCCAAATCGTCAACGAGATATTTTAGATTCGGAACTCTGCTCGGAAGAATTAGAATATCGTTCTAGTGTGCATGTGGCAGTTACCCAACAGAGGGAATCTCTTGTTGACATAAATCGATTCAGTAGCCTTAAAAAACTTTTGAAAGTGACTGCTTGGGTCTTCCGATTTGTGAACAATGCTAGAATCGTTAATAAATCAATGAACTTCTATATTACTGCAGATGAAATACAAAATGCTGAATATTTTTGGCTTAAATATGTTCAATACGAATTTTATTCAGCTGAGATATTAACCTTAAAACGCAACGAGCAACTTCGATGTAGCTCTGAAATAAAGAGTTTAGTGCCTTATTTGGGTGAAGACAATTTACTAAGAATTACTGGACGGTTGCTTGAAGCAGACTTATGCTTTGGCGAAAAGCATCCTGTTATCCTTCCCCGACACTGTAAATTTACAGAATTACTTGTTATTAGGGAACATGAACGAATTGGTCATTGTGGCGTATCTGCAACTTTAACTCAACTTCGAAAAAATTATTGGATACCTAAAGGTCGTCAGTTAGTGAAAACAATTATTCGAATTTGTCTCATTTGCAAAAAATACAACGCTAAACCAGCTGACCAGTTGAGTGGTCAGTTGCCTCGAGATAGAATCACCCAATCCCCTCCATTTCAAATCGTAGGAATTGATTTTACAGGTGCAATACTTGTTAAGGACAATCAAGAGACTCATAAGTCTTATGTTTCTTTGTTTACATGTGCGGTCACTCGTGCCGTACACTTAGAACTTGTATCAGACATGTCCACAAAGTGTTTTTTACTTGCTTTACGGAGATTCCTCGCTCGTAGAGGAAATTGCAAAGTAATATACTCAGATAATGCTCGTACATTTAAAGCTGCTGAAAGGGAGCTAGCATATTTTGCCAACATCTTGAAGGACAGTGAATTTCAAAATTTTGTCGCAGATAAAGGTATCCACTGGAAGTTCATAGTTGAACGTGCCCCTTGGTGGGGTGGATTTTACGAACGTCTTGTTAAGACTATAAAGGATCCTTTGCGTAAAATACTTGGCAAAGCCCTTCTAATGTTTGAAGAACTTTCAACGATACTTTCAGAAGTTGAAGTGATCGTCAATCATCGACCACTGACATACGTGGAAAACGATCCAGGAGAGCCGGAACCACTCACACCGGCCCACTTCCTCGAGTTAGGTTATGGTGACTCTAAATATCCTATACATTTCATTGAACTGATCGACGCCACTACGGCAAGAGAGTCGTACAAAAAAAGAAAGACTTACCGAACTCTTCTTTTAAAACAACTTTGGAGACGCTGGAAAGAACAGTATTTACTCCAGTTAAAAACAGTTAATCATTTTAAAACACCATCTGTTCATAAAAATTTAAAATTAAATGACATAGTTCTGGTTGAAGGAAATGTAAAATCAAAATTATTGTGGGAACTTGGAATAATCAAGGAGATATTTATTGGAAGAGACAATAATGTTAGATCTTGTCTTGTAAAAACTTCTAAAGGTCTCTTCAAAAAACCCATTCAATTGTTGTACCCTTTAGAACTTGAATAATATTTGAACTAATTTTGTTTCTATTTTTTCAGATTAATGTTAGGAGATAGCACATTATTAATTAATCTCTGTTAAATTTATTTGTTGTGAGATCTTGAGGTATGTAGCCTAATATTTTCTAATTTGTAAATTGAAGATTTATTGTCAACTTTAAATTTCATTATATTTGTGTATTTTAATATATATTTACTTTTTTCTTTGTAATATGAAAAATTTAAATTTTGATTAGTAGCATTGTTTCAGTGTTAAGTCTTTGTTAGAATTGTGTTTGAATAATTGTTTGTATTAATTTTTGTTTGATAATCATTGGGTGAACATTCTGTTCACCGGCGGGGTGTGTGCCGAAATATTGGCCACTCGAGGGCGCTGCTGTGCGCACCTCAGTATCTAAAATGTAAATATTGTTAGTGTGTAACTTGTTTTGTAGAATGTAGGCCGCATGACGGCAAGTTCAGTCATATTAAATATTACTATATTCAAAATTGTGTTCGTTGAATAATATGGACTGATCAATTTCTATGGATACTGCACACTCATTCGTTTCATTCGCTAAGAACATTTCGTTTAGGTTCTTAATTCTTTACAGAAGTGTCCAATCAGTAAGTGGCGAATAGCATGGCGTCAAAGCCATTGAAGATTTATTTTTTTAAAACATTTAAAACCCCAAGATGACCAAGTCAAAGTTCAGTGTTTGCGCAATCGTTTGTGAATGAAAGTGTATTTTGGGTTTTATTCATATTAAAATAAAAAGTTATTTAATAAAAATATAATGACACTTCAAGAACAGAGTAAGAAAAGATAAACTGAAGATGAACATCATAACTTTCAAGAAAAAGGGGAACTACAATATTTTTATGCCCATAATAAGAATAAAATATTAGGCCTGATATGTAAAAACTCTAATTCAGTCGCAAAGGAATATAATTTTAAAAGGCACTATGACAGAAATCAGAAAACAAACTCTGACCAACATGCTGGGAAACTTTGACAAGACGAGTTGTCGGAACTGAAATCAATTTAAAAATGAAAAAAATTTATTCACTAAATTTGTTGACGGAGTGAGTGAGCGAATGTTAACAACGAACTCTTCAACTGCTCGAGGGCGTTTGGCCACGAACCTCGTAATTTTGAATCATGGTTAAGTGACAAGGACGATATCTGAGCTGGCATCCCTTCTCCTGCCTTCCACACCACACCAACTGGTGGACGTCTTAACCTCGACATATTTAACGTGCATCGGCCCCCTCTGCATTGAGGATTTTCAGCGGTATTAGGCCAGTTATTTTATGACTCGAGTCCGTTACCTTGACCACCAGGTTACCGCGGCCTCCTAAATTTGTTGAAGACTATACAACCTGCTATAAAATCTATATATTTTTCCCTTTTAAATCGCAAGCGGGGCGAAACCATTTACTGAAGAAGAATATATTAGTGAGTGCTTAATTAAAGTGAAGGAATACCGTATTTACTCGAATTTAAGCCGCACTTTTTTCCAATGTTAATGCTACAAGAAATGGGGTGCGGCTTAGAATCGAAGGGAAAGAAATTTGTTGGATGGGGTATTTACAGAAATTATGAGTTCCCGTAATAAAAATTGGTAACTGATAAAATAACGAAAATTCACGTGTTATTAGTTTCCTTTTAAATTTATTTTGATTGCGTAAAATTTGATATCGATAAACCATTTTACATTATTTTTCATTCTTCACAATAACCTTTTGAGAATTTGGGGTGCGCTTAGAACAGATGGCGGATTAGATTCGAAAATATAAAAGCGGTATTATGTCCAGCACAAGTAAAAAAAATTTTAAAGTGTAATTTTAAGTTGAAATTTTGTAACCAGCAGAGATGATGAAATAATGGAGAATTATAGTCATGTATTATGCATAATACATGTTTTTGATGCACTTTTAGAAATCTTGATGAGTGTAAGTTATCCTTGTAAAAGTTGTTTCGTGTCTTACAACTGATAGAGCATTTACCATGACTAGTATTACTAAAGCAATTGCAAGATTAAAAGAAACAAGCAAACAACATGGTAATAGTACAATTTTGAACATTTTCATCGTATTATTACTTAGCAAGTATTGTACTTGGATATACTGGACATGTTTTAAAATAGTCAGTATAATTGAAACTTTATTCGAGCTTGTAGATTTTGGCATCGTCGATTTGCTTCATTTCTAAAAGGTTTAGAATGGTAATTTATCGATCAACCATATTACATGAAAGTTCAAATGGATTTTGACCAATAAGGGTTAAAACGATTTTTTAAATTGCTGGATGAAATCATTATTTTCTTGGAAACAAGAAAAAACAATTATGAAAGTGTAAAAGATGATTAAATAATGATGAAAGTTAATTGAAAGATGAACATTGGGTAAAGCACTTGGCTTTCTCAGTTGATATTACTAGTCTACTTAACTTAAGCTTCAAGGCAAAAATTTATTTGCTACGATGCTATTTGATAATATTAACGCTTTCGAACAAAAATTATTACTGACAAATTATTACAAATAGAAAGAGAAAACTTGTCTCAGTTCAAAGTTTTTTTTAAAAAAAATCTATTGATTAAATCATTTAAATTAAAATTTACAGAATATTAAATTAAATTATTAGAAATGGAATTCGCGATCAAATATTATCTGATTTTAAAAATTTTGAATTACAATTTCGTTTTTAATTTCACCTCTATGTATCGATATTGTAATTGTTGATGAAAAGTTACAAATGGAATTAATTGAAATCTATTTTGATTCTTTGCCGAAGCAAAAAGTTTCGAAGTAATTTGTCTAGATATTTATATATCTTCATCTGTAGATCACGGTTTCTTAAAATGTTATCATTTATTACGCGTATAATGGCTATGTTCGGAAGCAATCATTTTCTTTAATGAAAAGTAACGAAAATTCTCAGAACAGTCGAGATTAAATGAAAAACATTTATCATCATTTCTTAAAAATTATATCAACTCAATATGTTCAACCAAATTTTGATGAATTGCTTTGAAAAAAAAAAACGACGTCAAATATCTTCTAAGATTAACATTACATTCATTCTATTTCGTAAAATAATTTTTTTTTATAAAACAATATAAAATATTTATAGTTTAAAAAATAAATGAAATATTAAATGATTATGTATGAAAAAATATAATACACTGAGTTTTATAAATACATAGTATAATCATCCTAAAAATCCTGTTTTATTAATTTTTTGAACATTGAAAACATGTGGCCCTCAACTTAATGTAAAATAGCTCATGTGGCCCGTGATATCAAATGAGTTTGACATGCCTGCTCTAAGGCCACCCCTGCGATTTTTTGCTTACACGTTTGGGTGCCCGCCCTCAAAGCTTGGGGCCCCGTATCATTGATACGCGGTAACTATGCCCCTGATTGGAAATAGCATTAATTTGTAAAACAAGAAATGGAATGCTGTTAAAAAAGGACTGACAAAAAAGTGCTCTAGTTAATATTTTCTAAGAAAAATGACATTTTCTTTTTAAAGATTCAAATCGAAACTTTATTTCCATAATAAGCATCCTTCTATGACAATTTCAAATACAATTTGTATCTAAGAGATATGAGCAGAAAGAAACTTATTAAAATTTCGCATATTTCTATCAAACAAAGAGAATTAGATCGATAAATAAATAAAGGTAACAAAGATAAATAAAACAAATATATCCCCTAAAACTCGAAAAAAAATACTTTTTCTAAATTTCAAATAAAGATCTACCAAATTCTTCGTCGAAAAATTAAAACCCCACCCATATTTCGTTTCCCTTCTTAATCTTATGGGCATTGTTTATGATACCTAAGACAATGTAGACGTATTTGTCAAGAGACAATTTGAACGTTTTCTTCCTAAAAATCCGGAGCCTTATAACGATGATTTTATAGAAAAGTTGAAATGAATTACATGATTTCTAAACTACAATACCAATTTCCACAAAAAGGGATAAATGTCATCCGAAACTAGGAAACAGTAAAATTCTACAATAGAATTACCTCAAAAATGTTGTACTCAAAGGCCTACCCTGAAATACAATAATTCATGTGACAAAATATCAAGTGCATTACACTCAATTATTTTCCATATGAATGGGAAAAACTCACATAATAATTATACCCAAATTAAGCAAATATATCCTATGTTTTCCGACAAATCTAGACTGATTAGCCTCATCATTTCTGCAGAAAAATGTATTTTTGAGTAGATTCCAGAACTATATATACTTAGAAGTGCAATGCACATTTTGATACCTATCCACTAGCACGGCTTTCAAAAAAAAATGTCTCCGCACCCAATTTTGTGCGGCAGTGACAGAACCTTATTCAAACGTTGAAACCTATTTGTAGAAAACTCTTTCCCATTCTTTCCTCACCCCCCCCTTCGTTTGCTGACACGTTTTTCCTCTCTTGGATCTGGTTCTTCAAAGAGCGCATGCGCTCTCATACCGACTACATCTGTCAATCATTTCTAAACCACACCCCGTTCCTATAGTAACGATAGGTTTCCAGAAAACAAAAGTTATCTTTATGACGTCATCCGAGTTGCAAACAACGCCATCTGTTGGATAAAGCAGATTTGTGAAATTTCGAAAACGCTCTTAAAATAGAAAGATAGCTTTTTATTGGACCTCGTAAAAAAGTTGTTTAATGTCTCTGTCTCAATTGCTACTATTACTCTTATTCAAACTTGCATAAAGACTTCTATTTT